>PVJS01001302.1:42343-100881 GCA_004027185.1 Glis glis
GTAGAGAGAGAGAGAGAGAGAGAGAGAGAGAGAGAGAGATAGGGAGAGAGAGAGAGAGAGAGAGAGAGAGAGAGAGAGCTGAGGCTGGCCGCGAACCCGGATCCTCCGGTCTCTGCCTCCCAAAGTACTGGGATTACAAGCGTGCGCCACCACGCCCAGCTCTAATGATTCTTATTATGCTTCATCATAGTTATTTCTCAAGTGCAAGGTCCTGATTCTCTCTGACTCCTTGAAGATACAGAGGCCAGCAGGTCAGTGGCCTCAGTTTATTAGCACAGGTATGTTTCCTGTCTACTCTGTGGAGGTGATTGACATGTTTTTGTGTATGTATCTTGACATGTGTGTGTTTGTGTATTTCTTTTTAAACAGTATTTTATCTACTAAAGCTGTATTTATACCATTTCAAAGCAGGAAATCACAGTGACATTTGAACTGCAGATTAGTATTATGTCATCTTTAGATACAGAATGCCCCCTGAAGGGCTCATGTAGGGCAGTCCAGTGTTTGTTAGAGAAGCTGGGTCCCTGCGGGTGTGGCCTTAGGGATGGTTCCTGTGTCTTTGAATCCTCTTGCTTTCTTGCTCTCTTGCTTCCAGCTTCCATGATATGAGAGTGAAGCCTTGTGCTCTCCCTCTCTCTGCTTCCCACTACCACCATGCCTTAAGACCTATGGTCCCTGGCTTCACATGGATTGAACCCCAAATCCCCATGGAAACCAGGAACAAGCAAATCTTCCTTCCTCTAAGATACAGGGTCATATCTTTGAATTATAGCAGTGAGAATGCAAACTAAGACAGAAATTGGTACCAGAAGTAGGATCACCGCTCTATTTATGTCTGGCCATGTGGATTATGAATCTTTGGAACTATTCTGTGAGAGGAAATTGGAAGGGTCAGAATGTAGCTAGAAAGGTATGGATGGTAGATACTGTGCTCAGGACATTTCAGAGGGCACAGAGGACTCCACAGGAAAATGGAGTAGAGGTCACACATGTTACATTCTGGCAAAGAACTTATCAGCATTTTGCCTATGTCCTGAAACTTGATGTAAAGCCAAATTTGAAGATGATGGGCTGATTAATAAACTCTGGAAGAAAATCTCAAGATAGCAAAATACCTGAACTGCATTATGGATATTTGTGTCTTCATTCAGCAAATTGTTCACCAAATTTCAGAAGCAGAGAGTAAGAAGAGAGACTTTATAGACCTGCAGTTTGGCCAGAAAGGCATGTGTAAAGCTGGGACCCAAAGCGATGGTGCTGTGAAAGAAAGTAAGATAGCTGAAGGGAGGTCTAATGTTTTGCATAGGATCAAAGAAAAGAATGTGGGCTTGATGGAGGCAGACCCAGCACCGCCTATGGTGGGGTCTGGTTCTGCCTTGGTCAAGATGGAAGAGGGCCCAGCAGCAATGATTAAAGAGGTTGTTACTACCTTTTCTGTTGGTGGTCCATTTGGTGCTCACATAATGCTGGCTTTGCTAGAAAAAAGGGGATCATTGGAGGTTCCCCCCAGATTTCAAAGGAAGGCCCAGGAAACCAGGTAATGTGTGGCAGGGTCAGAATACCAGCAAATGGGCAATTTATTAAGCTATAAAGGTGAAGCCAAAGTTGCAAGAAAAACCTCAGAGATTTAGAAATGCCTGAAGTGTAGAACATCCCTGAGGAAAGGCTGCAAGCTATGAGTCGCGGAGCCAGGCTGGAAGAGTGAGTAAGCTACCCCTTGCAATCAACCAGGTCACAGGGGCAGATCTGCCAACATCCTATGGAGATCACATCTCATCCCCATGTTCCCCAAATGCCTCATGATTAAATGCAAGATTTGGGTACTGTTTTCAACTTCACCACCCCCAGGACTATGAACAATAAATTTCTGTTATTAACAAATTACGCAGTCTAAGGTATTTTGTTATTGTAAGTGCAGATGGAATAAGACAAATGGCTAAAAGTGAACTTTTATTTTCAAGGGCACTCCATGTAATATTTTCCAGTATTGTGCATATGGTGTGTCATGGAGCAAGTCTCAATGCATTCTAAATGACTGAAATAATTTACAACATGCTCTTTGAATATTGTAGATTTCAATTAGAAATGAGAACAAAATAACTAGGGAAATCCCCACATGTGATTTACTTAGGCATTTTTATAATTATCTTATTGAATAACAAATATAGTGAATGAATATTAGAAGATATTCTTAGCTCAATAAAAATGAAAATATGATATTTCAAAATCTGTGTGATGTAATATAATGCATTCCTTAAAGGGAAATATGGTGCCTTAAGTAGATGAGTAGGAAAAAAAGGGTGAAATTCAAATAGCAAAAATTAGCTAATGACTTTAAAGAAAGTAAAAAGGAAGGACACAATAGTGATAAGAAGAGATATAAATAAAATAGAACATAAATATGCAAAGAGACAATCAAACATCTCAAAATTTTAGCAGTGGAAAGCCTAGCAATATGATGGTATGCTAGCAATACTAACAAAGAGAAAAACAGTATCAATGTCCAGAGTACAAAACATACATCACTCAGATTCACACATGTTGAGTTTTAGCTAGAATATTGTCAAATAATAATTTCATGACATTAATTTAAACAAACATATAAATCTCTTTATAACTTAAACCTGATGCAAAAACTAACAGAATATCTAACAGATTATCTTAGAATCCCAGTACATAGAGCTTTAAATGTTAACCATCTTGACCCAACACAACATCATTCCAGTCCAGGATGCCATCAATAATAAATATTTCCAAATGTTCAGGGAAGAAGTAAATTCATTATTACACAAATTCTTTTGGAACATTTGAGCATATTAATTTTATAATTATATAATTATTTTATAATGCCCTGATAACTTTGATTCCAAAATATGACATCACAAAATGAAAACTCACAGGTCAATGTCTTTTTATGAATATAGACTAATACTTTTTAACAAAACAGCAATACCCAAATTTAGAAATACAGAAAAAGGATAGCAAACAATAAACAAGTTGTATTTATTCCAGTAATTAAAGTTGGTTACCCTAGGGAATTAATCAAGGAACTACATGAACTAAGGAAAGGAGAAAAATCAATTGATCCTCTCAACAGGAACGCAAGAAATCTATATTAAAATTCAGTATCAATTCTTGTCATTGGCATTCAACCAGATATCCTATTTTCTCTTTAGCTATTAATTGATGTTTATGGAGTCACAAGGTATATTTACTTAAGCAAATATAGTGAAGCAATGAGAAAGTGGTGAACATGGTTCTATGGTGTGAGTTCACTTGGGTGTGATGTGTACACATGTACAGAGGTCATGGTGGACTTGCTGTCTAGATCAACTGTAGTTCATTCCAGTGGTCACGTTTGTTTAATACTCACTGCTTCCTCTATCCTTTATCCCAAAATGTCTAATTTTGGAATCTGGACCATTGCTGTAAGCCTTTATCCAATAGTAATTACAAAGATTATTCATTTTTCCAAGTATTGGATCGTGTAAATTAGTCATCTTACTTGTCCCCCTTCTCTACAACCTTTCCACTCCAGAAAACACAGAGGTAATTTTTAAGACTTCAGTGGATTAAAAACAACTTGATGACAGTATTTGGAAAGTGAGTTATTGTTCAATTTAGAAATTTCTGCTCTTAGAGAATGGGTAATCTAGTTTCTGAATCACTTCATTTTACTTGTGGGCAATTCCTTAGAGTTCTGGTGAAGCCTTATTTTATAGATGAGGAAATTGAAGTTAGATGATATTATCAAGCAAGATTAATTAGGACTCAACCTGGCAAGCACTTAGAAAATCTTGGCTTCTCCTAATACTGTTTTCCCTATTCAACAGGCTAATCTCTTCTTCCAACAGAATTAAGAAAAATGGTCATTATAAAATAAACCGTCACTTCCATTGACATTATGTACATGGGTGAGAGTATCAATGTCAATCTCAATACTCTGTATGGGCAAGGGAGGAATGGGGAGGGAGCCGGGGGAAAGCCCACAAAGAGCTTTTGTGCATGTATGTCATTATCACTATGAACTACATTATGCTGTGAAACTATAATGCACCAATAAAAGTATTAAAAATGGAAAAAAACACCTGTAAAACTTCAGATAAAATAATTGAAAATTTAAAATATATGAAAACATTGTGATTTGTCCAATGGTTAATATTTAATAAATTCCTAGTGAATGATATACAAAATAAATTATTTTGAGGTTGGAAGTATTAAAGGGTGTTCTGGGAAGAAAACAGCAAGCAAAAGCAACAAAAAACAAACTCAAATTGCACACAGATTATATAGAATGTATTGAATATCTATATTCCACTAGGAAAAGTAGCATTTAAGTTTAAAAAGGCATATGTTCTTGCTTTAATAAGGAATTTTGACACATGGTTACTCACTCCATAGTTAACGTGACAGTCAGTGCCAATGTGGGAAAAAATAAGAACTATGACTCATGAAAAGGTAATCTCTTTCACCCATTCAAAATCCATTTCTTGGAAAAACAAGGGAAAAAGCACAAGTAAATATAATTTGGAATGAAAGAGAATGCAAAGTTCAGAAAATGTCAAGATGGCTAGCATTTGGAAGCATGGACTTAATGCAGTTGGAAGTACAGAGGAGGCGGGCATGGTGGAGGTGGGAGGAGGGAGGTTTCCTTGGTGGACATTAAGCTGCCTGCTGAACCACCAGGTTGTCTCTTATGAACCCACAGTAGAATCCCATTTCCTGCCTCTATGGGGCCAGATCTGACTAATAATGGTAAATGGAAGGGATATATAGAAATTCCTAGCCAGAGATTTTGGTTTCTGGTTTGAGAATCATTAGAAGTCTTCTTCCCTCTGCTTTTGTAAATGGCAACATTTGAAGTAGAGGCAGTTCTTTTTCTTTTCTTTTTTATTTTATTTTATTTCGTAATACTGAAGACTGAACCCTGGACATTCTATCTCCAAGCTATAGCCACAGCCCTACTTTTTAAAAATTGTTTAATTTGAAACAGCAACTCACTAAGTTGCTGGGGGCCTTGCTAAGTTGCTGAGACTGGTCTTGAACCTGTGATCCTTCTGTCTCAGCCTCCCAAGTACTGGGATTACAGGCATGTGCCACCACACCTGGCTCCAGTTTTTTTATCCAAACTTCTGGAGGAAATATAATAAGACTCCCGATGGCCTCTGATAGATAAATTGCATTAGTGAGAAGTAACATTTTACTGCTGTGAACTTCAATTTTGGAAGTAGCTATTAGCATGGTGTAACCCAGCCCACCTGACATAGATGCTTTGCTATTTGGATCTATATCTGTCCATGGATGGGGTTGGTTGTGACTGGACTATGAAGTGCTGGGCATGGTTATATGCTACTCAGATCCCCATTCCAGGAAGAACTTATCGTCATGGCCACAGACTGAGTCTATCAGCTACTTCTACAAACTGTTTCAGGTGTGGATGACCACTTTCACACAGAGACTCACCATTGTACCAACAACTTATATCTACTGGCTGCCTGTGATGCAGTTAAAGAATCTGAGCATTCCAAGTTACTTCTAACAGGCTGCTATGAGCCAACTTTTCTCCAGTGCTGCCTGAAGAGTTGGAGCAGGCTGTTGTTGGACTTGTATGAAAGAAAGCTCAGCTGCTCCCTCTACTCAAACTCACTTTCTCCTTTTTCCTCCTGTGGGTGTTGATACCCAGGGCAATGCATAATAAGCCACCTACATAGTTAACTCTGCCCCTTAGTGTGAAAAGCAGAAAAAGTTGGTGCTGAGGTCAAAGAAATCAGGCCACAAGAAGGTGTATTATAGACGGGTCACTCTGTACCTGCTGGCAATGAGAGCTTCATCAACAGTGGTAGGTGACTGCAGTCAGTCACTGTGTAAAGTGATAGCCCAAATGCTCAAACTCTCACTAGTAGTAACTTGGGATATTATACCTGTGGAAGCAAATGTATTACCTGATGAAGTATTTCAGCTATTTTAGAAACACAGGGAGAAAAGTAGTCAGGAAAGTAAAATCAAATGGCTGTTGTGAGATTCCATTTATAGTCCATGAAAAAAAAAAGATGAAGAAAGACTAAAGGTCATATGTGAAATTCATGTCATTTGTAGCATGTAAATAGGCCCTTACCTTCTTTATTGGACATTTAGGGAAAATTAAAGACAAATACCATAACCTAGTAGTCAGACAGCCAAGCTCCAAAGAATGTTATATCCCAACAATGATTTCCCCATAAGTGATCTTTAGATATTTAGTTGTTACACAAAGATTCAAAGAGAGAAATAAGTCAAAAGAACAAGAATGAGGGACAGTAACCTCACATAAGCTAAAGCAAAGCTACTTTCATACATTTCAATACTGTTTCAGATAAGATTCTGTTCAATAAAGGTGCTGCTAAAAGAAAGTTAAAATTCACTGTCCTTCTATGACATACAATCCATTGAGATCAGCAAAATTTAAAGATAAAAAATAAATTATCATTCTGAATATTTTATACAAACAGATAAAACAATATTCTATACAAACACATACAAAACAGTATTTTATACATGTTCACTTAGAATTTTAGACCACAATATATTATTTTCTAACAACTTTGTACTTAATTTTATCATTACTGATTTTTATCATTGTTGATTACCGCTGCTAATTTTACCAAAATCATTGTACCATTATGACCTTGGAAATGACAATGTACACAAATAACAAGAACTTTAAAACAGAGTTTATAAATTGGGTATGGTGGCACACGCCTGTAATACCAGTACTTGGAAGTCTGAGACAGGAAGATCTCAGGTTTAAGGCCAACCCCAGTAATTTAGTGATACCCTGTTTCAAAAGAAAACATAAAAACAGTCTGGGGTTGTAGCTCAAAGGTTGTTGTGTGGTGGCACATGCTCGTAAACCCAGTACTTGGGAAGCTTAGACAAGAGGATCATAGCCTCAGCAACTTAGTGAGACCCTGTTTCAAAATAAAAAATAAAATAGGGCTGGGAGTATAGCTCGGAAGTAGAATGCCCTTGGGTTAAACCCCAGTACCACACACACACACACACACACACACACACACACACACAAAGAGATTGTTCCTGGTTCAGTCCCTAGTACCAAAAGCAAACAAAATCCAGAGTTTACAGGTACAATATGCTGTGAGAAAACACAAATATTTTGAAATTAAAAGAATCTGGAAATATGAATATGAAACTAAGGTATAAAATCCTTTCAGGTTTTAGGATACATTTAAGGCCAAAATTGTGAAAATGTTCATATACAGAAAAGATATAGGCTACTGGAACACCAACTATAGTATGAAGAATGATAATCCTACCTTAAAATTGTATGACTAAAATTTTTTTATATTTTATTTTTATCAAACTTCATTTCACTTTCTCAGGTTTTTAATTTTAAATATCACTAAGTATAAACTTAAAATACTGTAGATTTGCAATACCAAAGTCCAGATTGAAGTCAAACAAAATGACATGAAACAACAAAACTTGGGAGAACTGGGTCAACTTTAATGATTAAAGATGATATTGAACGCATTTGAACAGTCTGATGCCCACATAAGCACTTTCAACTTTCCTCACAAAATAAAAATAATAGTTAATCTTTAATGTGACAGTTGAAAGTCTAGGTAACTACACCCATGAGGAAAACAGTGTCATTTTCAATATTTCAAAAACATTAAGTTCATTGTTGTTTATATATTTGCAAAAACTTCTTTTAGAAAAAAAAAACATTCAAAGTACCAAAAATGAATGTAAAAGATTGGCTGTAAGGTAGAAACAACAACAACAAAAAAGAAAAAAAATCCAAAAAAAAACCACTTCAGTTTCAGACAAACCTTGACATTTCACACTTCTGAATCAGAAGTCCAAATTTCCAGAAAGTAGTCTTTCACATTGGACTTGAAAGAATTATCTTTTTCTGCTCCAGTAACTGTGACCATCAAGATTATATTATAAGCATAGCTAACAGTTCATCCTACCACATGAACAATGTCAAGAGTAGACCTTGCAGAGAAAGGAAATTGACGTAAGCTTGGAAAATAGTTTTAAGATATATGTCCTGGGGAAGAATAACAAACATAGAAAAGGAGAGAGGGAGAAGGATAGGGGCAGGAGAGGGATAACGAGCCCATTTCTCCTAACTGCCTTAGAAATCTAGAAGCCATGCTAGATCATGATTGTTGCCCTTGTTCTTTATCCTCTCATCCACATCTCTTTCCCTAACTACTGAAATAGCATCCAACTTTTATTCATGATACACTCTTAATCCCCTTTAATTCACTCTCAAAATGGACACAAAATGATATTTTAAAAATGCAAATGTTGGTGTGACATTGGTCTCCTTAAAGCCTCTCACTGACATCCCCTACAGACTACACTTTAAAGAAATGACCACAATGCTTAGTGTTGTCTCTAAGGTCAGATGTATCTAGTGCTGTGGACCGCTCTAGCCTCAGCTGCTTATACATTTCTCCTTGCCCACTGTTTTGTCAACTGTCCTTCCTCAATCCCCCAGGCTGAACATGCAGTTCTCTCCAGCATATTCCTGAAATTGTTTTACCCTTATTTATCTTGATATCTCAGTTCCACTCTTCTGGGAACACTTCCATGAGGCCTGCAAACCAGATCATATTCCCAGCATACACTCTACCACTCTCCTTTTCCTTTTTAGTTACAATATGGGATTTATTATTACAAAGTTTAGTATGCCAGATTAAAGTCAGACTCCACCAATAAACCCATCAGCTTCATGAAGGCAGGGTATGTATCTGATATGTATCTGTTTTGTTCCCTTTTGGGTTTCTACTTGGGCACAGTAGACCTTAGGAATGTCTGAGTGATAACATGAATGATCAAATAAGTGGGAACAAATGGATGGATTCTTATTGAATACCTAGTGGATCTAGTCTAGACCTGGTTCATGCAGGAGTTCTCAGGTTAGTCCAATTGAGAATTTCCTCTGTTTCCAGGTGTAGAATTCAAAGTGGAAGCTCTTTAAATGAACAGATAATAAAGGGGGAAGAACTCTTGACCTAAGGAACAACCCAGAGCCAACCCCATGTACGGTTCCATGGTGGCCCCAGGGAACGGAGAAACCATAGTCAAAACTTATGAGAAACACAGCTCTGATTCTACGTGAATGGATAAAATCCTGGTATATTCTGTTCTTTTTGTGGTAGAGGGGAGGGAAAGAGGTTTTCAGATCCTCTATTAATTGCCTAGAGGCTAGTTTCCTATTATTATTAATTTTTAGCTGCACAGCTTCTGCATCAAATACCAGTAAACATTAAGGCTTTTTTTTTCTTTGATATGGGGCCTCACTATGTTGCCAAGACTGGCCTTGAACTCCTGGGCCCAAATGATTCTCCTGCCTCAGTCTCCCAGGTAGCTGGGATTACAGGCACACACTACCACACACAGTGATAAGCTTTAATGCTTCTTCCTTCCTTCCATGTGCCTAAGTAATAAATAAATAAATAAATAAATAAATAAATAAATAAATGCAGGGACTGGGGTAAAGGGAATATCATACTAACATGGAAGGATTAAATTTTGTAGCATTGTAATCCCAGTACTTGGGAGGCAGAGAACGGAGGATCCGGGTTTGCGGCCAGCCTCAGCTACTTAGTGAGGCCCTCTGCAACATTGTGAGAACCAGTTTCAAAATAAAGGATAAAAAATAGGGCCGGGGGTGTATCTCGGAGGTAAAATGTCCCTGAGTTCAATCCCTGGTACCACAAAAAAAATTTTGTAGCATATTACTATCCAGATGTGTGTACTGCTGCTAATAGTAGAGAAGAGTTAGAATATTTTTTTAATAGCCTGCAGTGTCCTCAAGAAATCCATGCATGTATTTTGAGCATAATTTCCACCTGTGTGGTTATGCTCACATTTTGTCAGCTGGATTTATAATTGAGGTACTTGGCCTTCAACTAAATTAGGGGAGTGCCTAGTGGTCAAAGAAAGAAAATCTTATTATAAATTGGTATTTTCTTTGGGAGCCCCAACCCACAAATGGAGTTTCAAGGACGTCTAACAGAATAACTGGTACATGTCACTAGATCAGTAATAGGGCAATAGCCTCAGGTATGTAAAGTACTCATCTGTATTGAGATATTAGCTTTTATACTGCACAGTATTCATTGTATGAAGACAGAAGAGAAGCTATGTTTATCAACCTCCTCCTCCTCTCTGCTATCATCTTACCTAAAACATGCTTTTGTTATTTGGACCGGAATGTAATTCCATTTAGTAGTGTTGAGACTTTAAAGGGCTTTCTTGATAAAAGACTGAAAGCAAGACAAGCTTGATTTATAGGTTTGGGAGAACATTTCTGTTCCCTTAGCTCCTGTCAGAATCATAGGTATAGGCAATTCAACACATCAAGCCACACTCCAAATATAACAGTCCTAGGAAGATTAGTGTAGGATTTAAGCCATTCTCAACTTAAATATTACCTATCTTCTCTGCTATGGAAAAAAATACTGACTTCTAAAACAACTTTCAGGCCTGTTATAATTTGTGAAATGTTGTCTTTTGGAGAAAAAATAATGCAAAAATCTTGCTATAATTTAAGAAGAACATTTAAAAGCCACATATAGTTATATTCATCTTTATTTTTTTCCCAGGGGTGGGAGGAAAGTCATTAGCTATGAGGAAGAATCAAGATTCAAAAACAAGAGCTCATGTGTTTTACCACTATCCCCAAAATAATCTCTCCTATCATCAGGGAGTTTCGTTTTTTCCCAATCCTTTATGATTTTATTTATTTTTCTATTCTTCTTATACTTTGATTGGTACAATGTAATTATACATCATAATCAGATTAAAAGTGATACAAAAATACATGCGCACATCACTTTGTGTATTTTCCTCTGTTTACCACCCCCTTTTTCCTTCCCCATACATGTTAGTGAGATTGGTAGTGAAATCTTGTATGAACATAGCCTTATTTGAACTGTTCCCTTCTTCAACCTTCATTTTTTTCCTCCTCACCTCCCCAAATCCCCTTCCAATATTTTACTGTTTTTCCTCCTCATTTGACTGAAGTCCTTCTTGCTTCCTATTTTTGTGCTAGCTTCCACATATAAGAGAAAACATATCACCGTTGACTTTCTGAGACTGGCAGATCTCACTTAGCATAATATTCTCTAATTCCATCCATTTTCCTGAAAATGACATCAGAGAATTTTATTAGTATAAATAAAATTTGTTCCACAAGTGAATATGATGGCATGAGCTTTGAGAGGGAGAGAGAGAGAGAGAGAGAGAGAGAGAGAGAGAATTATGGACAACAACCAGTGGGGATCAGACTATCTATGCACTGAGCTAAAAAGGCTCCATCCTGAACAATCCCAGTGCACAGGACCCCATCTATATTACTCTCAGACATATACCATATATTAAATGTGCATTATATATTGTCTAAAATTAGGTAATATTACAATATACTTATGATAGTATAGTTAGAGAAGTCATGCAGATTTGGAGAATATGAACTATGATGTGGAAAAAGGCATGAGATGAGTTTGGGAAGGTCGTGTTTCAGATTTGCAAAGAATGAGATCATGAGGCATCAACTATTATTCAACTATTATTGAGTAATAATTGAATGACAAAACATGGAATTGAGAAAAATAAAAGTTAGTCTATGCAGGTCAACTTCTGAGAACTTCTCAGAGACCACAAAATCTAAAATTTCCACATTTTTATGTTAGCATTTATTTTCCTATTCTATTAATTCATTACAGTGAGGCCATAGGACAGAAATAGTTTGTGTCACCCAAGAATTTAAGAAGCATGAAAACCCAATGGCAGTATCTAGGCTCATCTGTAAACTCATGAGCTGGTAATTTTAATAACCAAATTAAAAATTATCATATCTCTTGACTCTTGGTTTAGTTTTAATTGGTTAGTACACAGAATATATTTAATTTTTTGAGGTGTTATCAAAATTTCTGCACTGTGATATATGATGTTATAGCAATCATTCTTGCCTTCATGCATTTATTAAAACAATGCTTACTTCCAATACTGTAGACATGGTGCAGACCTTCTGGGATACAAGAGTGAGTGGCCAGGTGTTTTATCCTCTGATACTTCCGGTCCCCTTGCTGCTCAGTCAAAGACAATTTCTCTTCTCTCTCAGACAGAAAAGTACCCACTTTTTTCTATAACTCAGTTCAAATTTGATTATGTGATTGTATCTTCATAATGTCCTGTACATTCCTGAGGACAGCATCCTTTTCTGATCTATTTTCTATCCCCAATACTATAGAAAAACTATCTGAAACCAGGTGACTGTAAACATCCCTTGACTGAAATACAAAATTGAGTGAATTAATAAATGAAAAATGGAAGTAAATGCTGTTTGGGTGGCTAATTGCCTAGCCCAGCAGCAGATGATTTCATCATAATGTGCAATGTGTGACAATTGATAAGAAAGCACAAAGAGATAAGCGCAAATTAACACTAAAGTAGGAGTATTTTCCTTCAAAATAGAGTGTTTAAGGAGGTTATGTTGACCATGAGATGTGATAGACAATTCGGAGTTCATTGGAGAAATAAGAGTTAAGGAATATTTGAGCAGAGAAAGAGTTTTAAAATATTTTTCTTGTTCATGTATTTGGCTCACCAGGAATTCAAGGACTATAAGTCTGGTTTTGCATGCAACTCCTCTACTCCGCCATCCCTAGGGGACATGAAGAATCACAATGTCTACTGAGAGCCTGAACTCTATGCTAGGTAAAGCATATACATATAGTCATTAGCTGTAAAGAAGATAGAGAGATGATAAACAGATACAGCAGATAGTACATAGATAATTTATTTTAATCCACATGCCAATTTTACATTTAGATGTCCGAGACTTAGAAAGGCTAAAGTCCTTGACCAGATCCCAATAATTGGTATGTGATCTATCTCTCTGAAGATTTCTTTCTTTGTGTTACTTATAATCAATTTTATTAGAAACACACACACACACACACACACACACATATATATACATATATGTATATATATATTTATATATATATATATTTTATGTAAATATATAGTTATATATGTGACTAAATATTGAAAATAAATATTAAAATATAAATTGCCTTCATACTCTGAGGAGCACATTTTATTAACTGCCAAAGCTAATATCTTATAAAGATAAATAGCTTTATTTGGACTTCCCCTATTCTTTATCTGAATTACTATATAGTATGAGGTAGTCTTAGAATATTTCTTAGATATTGGCACAAACCATCACTTTCTGTGTTACGGATGCTCAAAGGGTAAATATTTTATAATATTCTACAGGTAGTTATCTGAACTGACTACAAAACATATAAATAATTCAGAACTTATTTAATCTGGTATGTGTTATAAACTCAAATCAAAACAAGAAGCTATGGGGAAGATGTTCTCATTGGCTCATATCAAGATGTACTAAGATTACAGAAACTTAACTTTTTATGCAAGTGGATTTAATACACAAATTTTTATGTATCTGTCTACTAGTATAGAATCTGAGAAGAATAAATTAAATTTTAATAATAATAATGATAAGACTGATGAGGAAAAATAAAGAATGGTATCTAAGAAGAACACCATGTTCCTATTATGAAAAGCAATCTCAACATGCCAAGTCTAGTTTTTATTGGGGCATAATTTCTGGCTTTGAGATGAACACTTTGAGGAAAATGATCTATAATTAGAGTTTTCAGAAACAGGAAAATGAAACTAGATAAAAAGACAAAATAAAATAATAGAAAAGACTCAACTATGCAGTTAGAAGGGTGAGCAGAAGGTCACAAAAAATGTTTCAAGGAATAAACTAGAGAGTAACAAACTGATTGTCTATTGACCTTATCAGAAAATATTGAGTCTATAAAATAGTATCCATCAGGAATTCAGAAGTGAGAACTACTGCTATGGTCATTACACTTCATCAGAATAACTCTTTATATTCATATATCTTTTAATGCTGCAATCTAATTTATTGGGAGAAAATAGTTGAAGAAATTGCAAAAGAGAAAATCTCTTTTTTATTTACGGGATACGTCTTTTGAGAATGGTTAAGTTCTCATGCTGTAATGAGACCCTGACTTGGCTCTGAATCACAATTATGTAAAGTTGTAACTGGAATTTGAGTCCATTTTTAGGAGTTAAAGTAGAACTATAATCTCCAGTCTACTCTGTGATATGTCAAATTCATTCTGGTTTTTGCTCTTAACAAATTTATTTATAACAGTCCCAAACTCAAAACAACTCATGTATCCACCCACAGACTAATGACTAAATCAACTGTTTGACACATAAATATAGATATAGATGAAAATTACTGAAGTCACTTGGCCACTTGTGTTTATTTATTCCAATTATTATCTTTCCTCAGTAATACAAGATTAGCTTTTCAAATCTCATCAAATTTTCAATACACTTTGCTTAAAAGACAAAACTGAGGATCACTGAGATATGGGAGCACCATGGCTCCCTCTAACAATACTCTTCTCTTAATGCAAAGTCTCATCATTTTCTGCATTCCAGCATCTAAGACACACCACACTACATCTGGTCCACTCGATTTGGGTGTAGCCATTTACCAGACTGACAAAGGAACCATCTCTACTCTCTGTAGGAAATGATCTGAGAATTGAAGAATTGGATATATTATATATATATATATTATGTATGGAAGTATGGAACATATATATATATATATATATGGACATATATATTATGTATGTATTCTATATTATGTATATAATATATATTTTATATTTATTTATATATAAAATATCAATTATTCATTGCTAGTGTATAAAAGTACATTGCTAGTATGTAAAAGTACAAAAGTTATATTAACCTTCAGTCCTGTGGACTTTGGTATAACTGCTTACTAATTGTGGGAATTTTTGCTGTTCTTCATTCTTGTTCTTTGTTGTTGTTTCTTGTCTACATATTCTGTGTAGAAAAACATATCATATGTGCACAAAGATATTTGCATTTCTTTTTTTCCAACATGTATACCTTTTATTTCATTTTCTTGTCTTACTGGATTGGGTAGGGCTTCCTTTATGAAGTCAAAATGGTGCGGTGAGAGAGGACTTCCTTGCCTTGTTCCTAATTTTAGGGGAAGAGTATCCAGCTTCTATTGCATGGATGTCAGCCACAGGATTCTTGTAGATGTTTCTAATTGAGCTGGAGATATTCTTCTCTAGTTTTTGTTAAGTTTAAGAGGCTTTAATCATGGCTGAGTGTTGCATTGAGTCAAGTTATATGTTGGTTTCTCTTGATATGTGCTATAGTTTGAGTCTGGAATGTGTACCAAAGTTCAGAGGTCTGTTATCCAGTTTGGTGCTATTGGGAGGTCATAGAAACTTTAAGAGGTGAGGCAGAGTCAAGACTCCTTTAAGGGGAGGTCTTCCAGTCACTGAGGATGTATCCCAGGAGGAGACTATAGGACTCAATATCTTCCTTCCTTTTACTTCTATGAGGTGCGAAGCTTTGCTCCACCACACACTCCCCAATAGGATGTACTACCTCACCATAGACCAAAAAGCATCATGAACCATTGATCATAGACTAGGACCTACAAAATCATGAGTCAAATAAACCTTTATTTTTACAAGTTGATTTATCTCTGGTATATGTTGCAATAATAAAAAGCTGAATAACACAATATGACCATTTTTCTCTTTTAGCCTATTGATGAGTCACAATAATTGGTTTTGAATGCTGACCTATCCTTTTATACCTTATAAATAAATCACACAATCTTACTTTGTCATAGTGTATACTTCTTTTTATATATCATTATATTCAAATTGTTGGTATTTGGCTGAGAATTTTAAACATACACACATGATAGCTATGTTCTATAATTTTCTTTTCTTATATTACCTTTATCTAGTTTGGTATTGGTATATTCTACCTTCATCAGATCAGTTAGGAATTCATCCCTCTACTTCTCTTTTCTGGAAGGGATTTTGGAGTACTTGCATTATTTCTTCCTTAAATGTTTGTTATATTATCATTTTCTAGAGTCATCCACATTTTAAGAAATCTGGAAAAATTGTTCCCAGAGTGAATTTTCCAAGAACACACAGCAATCTTACAATTGAGTATACAGGAAGAGGACTTGCCACTTCTGTGAGTCAGCATCCATGTGCCTGACGGTTAGGTGGGAACTCTTCATTTCAATAGATGCAGCTATTGGAAAGATGACTTGGGCATGGAATAGGAAAAAAAAAAATCAGCTGGAGGCTGTTGGGCATCTCTGTCTTTCTGTTGCTGCATCTGATCTTTGCAACCTCTGAGAGTAATGATGTCAGTTTCAATGCTCCTTTCCAAGTCACAATTACATTCTGCACTTGACCAATTCTAAAATACTAAACTGGACTCACACTTCTACTATAGAGAGGGGAATATGAGAAATACAGATCTAAGACTTAGATAAGTTGATACCACATGATCCAGCCCAAGAGTTGAAATAATTTGCCTAACACTTCCCTGGTCAGCGTTCCATGTTTCTTTCTGTTTATCCTGAAGATTTCCTTTTCCTTTACGCATGTTCCTACCATCCACTCAACTTTAAGGAAGAGGAAGAGACTACTCTGGCAGTCAAGATCAAAATAAGATTATTAGATAGTATAATTGTCACTTTCAGTAGATATCCTTTTGGATTTTGTCTCTTCTATCACCTTGTCATATGTGTTTGATGTGCTTAATGCCCAAGTATCTATTATTAAAGGGGCCTGTGGAGATACAAGGCAAAAAATGGTAGAAAGGGAAAATCTTACAATAGAATGCCTAGCTTTATCAAGCCTAAATGTAAACATTATATCACTCTTACATTGTAGGATTTAAGGGATAACAAATTTTTGTCACTTGTTGCATGTCTTAGATTTGATTTCTGCCTCCCCTTTCCCCATGCTCTTCTTTCTTTAATCATATGAATGATAAAGGTTTAAGACAAAGATTGGGTTTTAAACATGGGGGGATATTTCAGGGTTTTTTTTTTTGCGGTACTGGGGATTGAACTCAGGGGCATTCTACCTCTGAACTGCACTCCAGCCCTATTTTTATCTTTATTTTTTTGAAGCAGGATCTCACTAAGTTGCAAAGAGCCTCACTAAGTAGCTAAGGCTGGCCACGAACCCGGATCCTCTGGTCTCAGTCTCCCAAGTACTAGGATTACAAGCGTGTGCCACCACGCCCGGCTCAAAAATTCCAGTTTTGTACTAATTCATTTTGATTTAGTCTGTACATGGCAGTTGACACCTGGAAAGAGGAAATAGGATGTGTGAACAGCGCTTGAATTTTACCCCTTCTTTAATGTTGCACAGATTGTGGCCAGACAAGTCGGGCCTCAAGTTTAAACACACCTTCAGGGACACCTTTAAAGGGATGGATGCACAGCACACAGTACACAAGGTCTTTCCCCTCTCTCTCCTCCATATTGGCCAGAGTTATAAGAACCAGAGAATGAGTCTGCACCAGAGGAGACTAGACCCTTTCATTTGGAAAACTCATGTACAAGTCTCCAGGTCATAGGGCAGTTGCCCTGGCCTGAATACATCTCAGAATATGAGCAACTTCCTGTCGTTTGTGCACACCTTCTGTTTGGGATGTGTGTGGGGGTAAGGGGGGGTGCATGCATTCTCCTTTCATTGGAGTGAACATTCACACTGTCGGGGGAGGGCTGAGAAGTACACAGAGCAAGATGTCCATGTGCTTTTGTTTCAGACTACCCATGATCCTCTGACTTAGGATGGTATCCAGAGATTCAATCATCACAGCTCCCAGGAAAGTCTGGAGTCGCAGACCTGAACATCATAGCTATTAACACAGCGCTTCTTGCTCTTCAAGAGGTAGGTTGATTTGAATAAAAATTCTGGTGTTTTGTGACCAGCTTGAAAAAATGCCATCAGTAATGCCATAGTTCCTATGAAGGCTTATGAGACTAAACTTCCATGAAAATTTTGATTTTTCTTTTCATTTTTTTTTTTTTGCAGAAACTCTCTGCAGCACCAGTAGAAGGAGTGCATCAGGAGCAACAACTATGTTGACTTCTCACAATTATTAGTAGGTATTGTTCTAATTTTAGGAATTAAAATTTTGAGTCTGAGAGATAAAAATCAACTCCCTCTTTTCCCATATATATGAAATGGTTAAAACAAGACTCAAAACACAGATCTTCAGCCAGTACTTTGGAGGCTGAGACAGGAGGACTATAGGTTCGAGGCCAGACTCAGCAATTTAGCAAGACTCTCAGCAACCTTGAGAAACTGTGTTTCAAAAACAAAAATTAAAATGGGCTGGGGGTATAGCCAGAGATAGAACGCTCCTGGGTTCAATCCCCAGTACCAACACACATACACACACACACACACACACACACACACACACACACACACATACCAGTACCAACACACACACACACACCAGATCTTGTCTGTACTATCTGAGAGCTTTCACATTTTTAATATGACCTGCTACAATTTAATTGGTAACACAGGAGTCTCTAATTCTTCTCCGCATCTAATGAAGTCCATAAGTATTATTCACAAATTAAAACTGTTAATATAATTATAGATTTAAATATAATGATGGTCTTTTACATTCCTTATTACTTTTATGTGCATGAATGTATAGTTTAAACAAATTCACTCTTTCAGCTGAAATATGGTACAAAAAATACACTCATCTCCCCAATTTTTTGTATTAGTTAACTAAAGATATGAAAGTAAATTATATGGAATTTTAGGAAATCCTGCTAATTAAGCCTTGTTTTGAAAGCATGGATGAAAATCTTTTCCCTGTGTTTTGCTTGTAGAAATTTCTTGGCATTTTAGAGGTATTTTCTTCCTTTGGAATCTGCACAAAAGCTCTAAACCTCAAAGGCATGTTGGGATGAAAGGTTGAGTGCTTTGATTTGCATTATAATTTTTGGTGACGCAGCACCTTTCATGTGAGAATTCAAAAAACATCCTCAAGAGATGCATTCATTATTCTGACCCCTTTGAGGCACTAGAACCTACTTAGACCTGGAGAAGTATAGACACAGAAAAGGTAAATAAAGAGCTGAAGGTTTTTCAAATCAGAGACACAAACTCACTGTATACCCTAACTTTCCAGTCTGCTCTTCGGAAGTTGGAATTCACTCTGCCTAGGATGAGAAAGGCATGAATGAAGGTGTTATTTCTCCAGGAGCTATATATGTAATAGTGCAGTTTCTTTCTTTCTTTTTTTTTTTTTTTACAGTACTGGGGATTGAACCCAGGGGCATTCTACCTCCGAGCTACACCCCCAGCCCTATTTTTATTCTTTATTTTGAAACAGGGTCTCACTAAGTTGCGGAGGGCCTCACCAAGTAGCTGAGGCTGACTGCGAACCTGCGATCCTCCTGTCTCAGCCTCCTAAGTACTGGGATTACAAACTTGCACCACCACGCCCGGCTCTAATAATGCAGTTTCTGTGCATTCCATATTATTCTGAAAAATAATGCTGGAAGGAATGAGGAGGGGACAAATCAAATAAAAGAATCGAGTTTTACAGGCAGATACCAACACAGTCTATGAAAAGTTAAGAATCAGGTTAGTCATGAGGGGGGGTCTATGTTATAATCTCAACTCCTAAAACCCAATATTTATATAAAACCTGTCAACACTAGATTAGTTCTCGCTTGGCAACCATTACTTTCCTCTCCATCATCAGTGTGCCACCTGTACCTTTCCCTTGGACTACTGCAAACCACTTCTCTCCTCACTTGTCTTCCTGCCCCAGGTTTTCTCCTCTCCAACCCAGTCTTTGCCTACAACTGAAGATGTTTTTCTAAACATGCCTTTTTCTACTTAAAATCATTTACTGGCTCTTTATGGAGCCAGCAGGAACCAAACACTTTTTTATTGAGACAAAACCCCCCTAACTAAAATGGCCTCAACAGAAATTTCTGTGCACATCAATGTACATTTCTTCCATCCATGATCCCTGATCCTACTTTATTTTTTTTAAATTTTTATATACTTTTATTGGTGCATTGTAGTCTCACATCATAATGTTGTTCAGAGGGATACATGCACATAGCACTTGGTGAGCTTTCCCCTGGCTCCTCCCTACTCTCCCCCCTTCCCCATACGCTATATTGAAATTGGCCTTGGTATTCTTACATATGTACATAATGTCTGACCCTACTTTAAACCTCACTTCAAAGATCCTATCAAGCTCAACTTTTTCATATTCTCAAGACAGCTGAAATAACATTCCTATTTGTCCCATTATCATCGATTTTCAGAATCGTCTTCCCTGTTAAACTCTAATGTCCTTTATGGAAATACAATATCGTACTCACCTTTGTGTCCTTTATATAGACGTGAGTGCATGGCATAGAGGCGAGCTGCAATCGGGATGTGGACACACATATGAATTTATGACTGTAGTTACTCAATAAAATCTGCTAACAGCTCATTATCTTGAGAAACTTGTAACCCAGTACTACACGCATGTGTAGCAGTTACTGTCTGTGTCTGTCCATATTTCAGTATTGTGTTCACATGCACCTTTATGGCATCCTGTAAGAGCCTACACCTCTCTTTGAGGCGTCATTCTTGGTTCATAATTGAGTACTTAGTGTTTAAAGTAGTTGGGACAAGGAGGTGGCTCCTGCAGGAGTAGCTTACAGCCTTCACGATGGGGAGTTGTCATATAAATGCTCTAGCCTCCTCTACCATCAGTGGGTACCACGTTAGGAGCAGCATTTCAATCTTTATTACAGACATCTTCAGAGAGACTGAGACACTTTTGCAAAACAGTATCCTATTAAATAAAGCACTCCGTATTGACTTCCATTATGCTGTGATTTAAAATTTGGTTTGTCCCCTCAAAAAATCATGGTAAAATTTAATACCCAGTATAATTTTTCAAGGTAGTAGGGACTTTAATATGTGATTAGGTTGTTAAAGGGGTTTAATGTCTTTCTGTAAGGAGTGAGTTCTCATTCTCATGAGACTACATTAGGTACCATGAAAGTAGGCTGTTATAAAACCAGGCTGAACCTTGCATGTTATCCCTTCTGCATGTGCTCACCTCTCACCTGATCTTCTGCTTTCCTCTGTGAGTTGCAGCAGCACAAGGTCCACACCAGAAGCTGAGCTGATGCTAGCACCATGCTCCCTGGACTCCCTGGTCTCTAAAACCATCAGCTGAGAGAGAGAGAGAGAGAGAGAGAGAGAGAGACAGAGAAAGAGACGGAGACAGAGAGAGAAAGGGAAGGGAAGGGAAAGGAAGGGAAGGGAAGGAAAGGGAAGGGAAGGGAGGAGGGAGGGAGGGAGGAAGGAAGGAAAGAAGGAAGGAAGGAAGGAAGGAAGGAAGGAAGGAAGGAAGGAAAAAGAACCTCTATTTCTTATTAATCACACAGTTTCAGGTACTCTGTTATAGCATCAGAAGACAGGCTGATATACATTCTTGCCCTTTCTCACTCCCCACTTGCCAACTAGAAATTTCTTTTTTCTTTCTTTCTTTCTTTCTTTCTTTCTTTCTTTCTTCCTTCCTTCCTTCCTTCCTTCCTTCCTTCCTTCCTTCTTTCCTTCCTTCCTTCCTTCCTTCCTTCCTTCCTTCTTTCCTTCCTCCTTCCTTCCTTCTTTCCTTCCTTCCTTCCTTCCTTCCGTCCTCCCTTCCTTCCTTCTCTCTCTTTTTTTGTGGTACTGGGGATGGAATGAGCTGCACAGCCAGGCCTCTCTATTTTTTTTTTAAATAGGGTCTTGCTAAGTTTCAGAGGCTAGCCTCAAACTTGAGATCCTCCTGTCTCCACTTCCCAATTACTGGGATCACAAGAATGTGCCATCATGCCTTACCCTACTAGAAATTTTTAATTTCCCCTATATAATAACCACTTCCACTAAAAGTTATGTCTTAGAGAAGTCACCCTAAGATATCATTCTCAGCCCACATGTTCCTCATTAGGGTCAAGTACACTGACCTGACTTGCTATTTCTTATAGCATTCAGCAGAAAGGTATCATGATGCTGTGTGATGGTTAACCTGTTTTGAGTTTAAACTCTTAGAAGTATGTGACTCTTTTTTTAGCAAGAGGACTTTTTATATGCCTCTCTTATTGCCATAATGTGCAGAGTGTCTTCCAGAAAATAATTCAGTGACCCAAGAAAATAGAAACAGGATAGAGTAGATGCTCAGTTTAAAGAGACAATTGTAGGGTCAAGTCAAAGACATTTCTGACCTTAATAAGGAAAGCAGGTTGCTGGCACTTTGCAGAACAAATTGGAGGAAAGTGAAACATCCATAGAAGTCAGTTGACAAGGAGTGTTCTTGTACAAGTTCTTCAGTTAACATTAAAAGTGAGTATTCTGAGGAAAGGAAAAGCAACTTCAGGCCTGGAAGGCTCAAGGAAAGTCCCTGAGTTGCACTAGGGAGGAAACAGAGGGACAGGAAGACAAAATGTCCTAACAGATATTCTGCAGTGCTTGACATGGGATCTGGTATATAGTTGGCATGCAATAAACAAGAAGTAAAGGAAATTCATGCTAAGTCAGGAAAAATATATTCATTAGACTACAGTAACTTATTCTTATTTCCCAAAATGCAAGTTATATGGGACTGCATGAGGATCACCAGAAATATGTCTAATGCTGGTTATGGAAGCTTATCCAGAATTACTGCATCTAAACTTCTCACTAGCGTACTTGACAAAATAATGAATGATTATAGCAAACTAGCAGATAATACTTACTGAGTATATATTTACCAGACACTATTCTCACCATTCTGTATGATTAATTTATTTTTAAAATCCATGAACTCTCCATGAAAACAGTAGCGACATTGACCCTAGTTTGCCAATGCATCTCTTAATACAAAGAGTGATTAAAGAATACTTCCAAAGTTATGCCATTAGTAGTGAAAATGCTGGGGCTTGAAGCCAGGCTGTCAGCTGTTATAATCCATGTTGTGAACCAAAACACTATATTGTCTCTTCCTTGCAATTTTTCATTGCAGTGCCTAATATAGTTAGGACTCAGTATGTTTGGAAGGGTATTCAAGATACAACTGATAAAATGCACACATAAGGGAAAGATATTCCATGAAGCACAAACAAACAATTATTAATTTTGTAAGTGATTTATTTAAGAACATCGGGAACAAAATCGATGTCAGAGGGAAAGAACCTGATTATGTCAGTAGTAATGATTACAATCACTGTGTCCTAATGTCTTATTTATTTTTATAGCCATAAAAGTCACTTTTCTTGAATGTTGACCACATCTTTGTCTTTTGTCCAACCTTGAAAATCATTTAGGGCAAGTATCATTATAATCCCCATGCAAAACACATGAAAACTGAGTCTCAGTGAAATTAATTGGCCTCTCTTGGCTTCACAGATACTATGGGACAGATCCACAATTTCAATCCAGCTTTGATCTGTAGTTATTACCCACCTTACAATGGAAGACATGAGTGGGTCAGAGAATAAAAATATTGAAACCTCTTCAATAATTTGAGCTCATTGCTACAGCAGAATGGAAACTTGATGATGGGCTCATCGGGATGCTTGCAAAGGAATATACAGATAAATTACAGAGTTTCGCCCTATTTCCCTGGCCCTTTGGAAAATCATTCATTTTCTGAAGTTCATTTAGTTTACCAACAGTCATGACACTATGATCCACTCATTAACTATATTACCAAAATGTTCTCAAGATAAAAATAATTCAAATTGGTAGGCATTACACTTTGGCATACTCAAAGTTAACACTTTAGTAAGTTGACTATAATACTAATTGTTAAATTAAAGCTTAAAAAAGGCTTGACATTCTCAGTCAAGTTTACCTCTTACTAAATACAGTATTTAAAAATGTTAAACAAATTTTATACTCTCACAAAAAGGCATAGGAAAACTCCACATATGTCATGCGAAAATATCCCAGTGTATTCTCCTCCATGCATTTTTAAAATGTAATATTCCTCTCCTTCCTCTCTCATCATTCATCCACACACTCAAATATGCTACATTCTGCTGGTTCCCAAACTTACTGTCTATGTTATGCTGTCAGTAAATCTTCTAATTCTCTTTCTAGAAAGTGTCCCTCCTCTGTTTTTTTCAATCTCAACTTGTCTTTCAACTACTTATTCTTATACTACCTTTGAAAAATGTCTCTCCTCTCCTTTCTTCTTTTCTCTTTCTTTCTCCACTGACATGTTCCACAAAGAGTTTGAATCATCTTCCAGACCAAAATGATAGTGTTCTCTGCAATCCTGACACAGCATTCAACCTGTCCCCATTAGTACTTTTCTCAAGTAAGTACAACTATGAGCATCTGCGATTCTCGTTCCACCACGTGTGCTCTGAGGGCAGGAGTTGGATCCTGTCCATTCCTCAAGCTCAGGGGGTGATTATCTCTCATGAACTGCGTACTTATATTGTATTTCTTCCCTTTGTTCTTTTCTGAAACCATTTGAGCTATGGAAATGCAGAGGGTTGGATTAGCTGTCAGTTCCCCTCTTCGTTGACAAGTATCATGCCAATGTGTGATTTCCTGAGAGAATATTGTCTAAATGTGACTAATAATCCTCAAATTGCTCACAAGCAAACTTTGCCTCAGTTCCCATCATGAATTCTAAGATGCATTTGCAGGTGACTCTGCCAACCTAAAAGATGTGGAAGCACCTAAGCCAAATAAATTCAGGCCTCAGTGCTAATTCAGAGAGGCAGCCCAATCTCTCATTTGCATTCTCTGGAATCTGGAAGTTTTGTTTCCCTTTCCAGCTGCCTCAGTACTTCTCCTCCCTTCAAACCCTCTTACATTCTATCACTGGCCTCAAAAATAATTACAAAGCATACTTAACTCTTAGAATCATAGTCTTAGACAGGGAAGGTATCAAATAACAGCTAGTAAAGACAGGCACAGTATGTGCCAAAGTCACACAGAGGGTTGAGGCAGACTCACTTTATTTTGAGGCTAGGAGTCTGTCTTTCACAGCATTGAACTACTCCCTCCCAACCATCATACCTGTGCAAAGCAAAGTGACAATCGCAAATGTGCGCAACCACCAAGGGAGGAAAGCAAATGAGGGAAGCAGACTGGGCAAGACAATAAGTGACCTGGTTCATGGCTAACTGAGGGAAATATGTCCATTCTAATGGCTCTCTTATTGGGTTTTTAAGCACTGTGTGGGCTAAACCAAGCACATCATTGATCAGATGCCTCCTAACCTTCATGCCTATGAAAAGCAGAGTCATGACCACAAATGTGCATAACAACCAAGGGAGGAAAGCATTATTATTATTATCATTATTTTATTATTATTATTATTATTATTATTATTATTATTTTGCAACCAAAGACTGGTTGGTCTACCTAAGTTATTTCATAAACTCAGATAAAAAAGATAACATTTTAATTGTATAAAATGGCAAAAATGAAGTAGCGTTAGCTGAGCATGGTGGTATATGCCTGTAATCCCAGTACTTGGGAAGCTGAGACAGGAGGATTGCAGGTTTGTGGCCAGCCTCAGCAACTTAGCAAGGCCTTCCACGACACAGTGAGACCTGTTTCGAAATAAAAATAAAATAGAACTGGGCGGGGTGTAGCTCAAAGTAGAATGCCCTTGGTTTCAATCCCTAGTACCACAAAAAATAAAAATAATAAAAGAAAGAAAATAAAGTAGCGTTTATGTAAATAAGTTAATTAAGATCCACAGTAGATCAACAAGGAGAAATAAATATGCAGAGCAATAAAATCAGTAAATGTTAGGACAAATTCTGTAATTTTTCTACTACATTTTTGCTGTTAATTATATTTTTATTAATATGGAAAATATATAAAATGTTATTAAGGTATAGAAATTTATAAAATAAACCTTCTAGTTAAAAAAGTGTGTGTATATTTGAAAGTCTATTATATCTACACTCCAGTCCTATTTTATTTGAAAACAGGGTCTCACTATTTTGCGGAGGGTCTCACGAGGTTGCTGAAGCTGGACGTTCAGTGAACCTGTAAATCTCCTGTCTCAGACTCCCAAGTACTGGGATTACAGGCTTGCACCACTGTGCTGGGCAAATCTGTGATTTTTAATTTTACCACTATGGTGGTTATGACATGGCACCTCAGTGTGAGTTCAGTAATCATTTCCAGAAGACAACTAAGGTTGATCAACTTCTCATCCATTTGGCAGACATTTAGGATACTATATGTTTTAGGTATTTATTTGTTTGTTCACATAGTTGACTTTTTAATATAGAATTGATGTTACTCTTTATACATTTTAAGTATCTATGTTTTCAGTTTTACATTTTACAAAACTACCTTTTCATAGTTTGCACCTATATTTTTCCTCTTTTTATGTATTTTGATGAACTACTGTATTTAATTTATTGCCATGAAAATTATTAATATATTCCTTTACTTTTGGAATATTTTTGCTCTTGATTTAAAAGTTTTTTCCTAGCCCAAGGTCAAAATACAGTTTCTAAGGTGAAAAAAAATAGTTTCCATATTACTTTCTACAAGTTGAATAATTTTGCTCTTCACCTTTAGGCCGTTAATCCACTTAGAATAAATCATTTCTCACCATGTGAAGTAGAGCTCTGATTTTATTTAATTTTAATGTGGAACACTAACTTCCCCAGAACCATTCACACAAACGTTCTTTTCCCCACTAGCCTAGTAATGTCCGTTATTTCATGAATCAACTTTGCAAGCAACCAGGGATCTTGGTGCTTTTCTTTTATTCTGTTCTATGAATCTTTATCTCTACTTTATGTCAAAAATTTAACGTCTTAACTAATCTATTTATTGTCTGGTAAGGAAAATCACTCATGTTTTTCATTTTCTGCAAAAAAACATTTTAACAGTTTTGATCCTTTCCATTTTTATAAATATTTTGTGCTAATTGTGTCAATCTCCAAAAGGTTCTGTTGGGATTTGTTCACAATTTAAAAATATATATGATTTGTAAAAATTAATAGCTTCAAATGGTAAATTTTCTAGTAATATTATTACTTTTCATATGTCAATGTCTTCTTTAATATTTTAAATAATTTTTTATAATATTCTTGATAACCATGCATAGATTTATTTCTAAATTGTATATATATTAATGTTATTTTTAAAGCTACCATTTTATTAAAAATTTAAATTATTTTTTATGAGGAAAAGACATGTGATTAATTTTGTATATCACTATTTCAGTAAGTGGACAATAATCTCTTATTAGTTGTAATTGTGTATATGTAGATTTTATTGTATTAAGCAATTATACCAATAATTAAGAACTTGATTTTTTCCTTTATTTTGTATTTTGTACATGTTTTTATTTCCTTATGAAACTTGCTAGGGTATCCTGTACAATGACAGATATGGATATGTCATGTTCCCATGTCTTTTAATTTTGTATCTTAAACTCAACTTTTTACCATTAAATGTGTTTATGTGCTTATTTTCTAGATATATTTCATCAGGTTAATGAAGCTCCTTCCTTTTCCTGCACTAACTAGACTTTCATTATTGCCTTTTTTGTCAATCCATGGCTAATGAATTTTATTAAATAATTTTACTCTATATTGAGGAAGTTGCTACTCAACTTACTCTAATAAGTTGTCTCAGAAGCTCTAAAATCAGAAAGAAAAATTATTACATTGTAATGCTATAAAGTGATAGAATAACTGAAACAAGTGCTCATAGAAGTAAATCTGTCTTTCTCTGATGGCTAATGAAGCTAGCCACTTTCTCACAGGTTTATTTGCCATTTTCATTCTTAACTTTGTAAATGTACCTTTTTATGGGTTGTCTGTTACTTCCTTAGTGTTTTGTGCAAGTTAATTATACAATCTCTGTAAGAGCCATTGCTAATCTTTGGGTTATCTTTTGATAGAGAGAAGCTCTTAATTTGATGAAGTCAAGCTTAGTGGTCATTTCTTCTATGGATAGGTAGCACATTGTATTTTGTGTAACAAGTCTAGTCTACCCTTTCCTGAGATCAGGGAGATATTCTCTTGAGGTTACACCGGTTGAGCAAGGGTCAAATCTGAGTCTGAGAAGGTCCAAGCATGGTAATCTCCCACACTGCCAGCATGACACTGGTCCCATCTGTTAAAGCAAAAACTCCCATCCAACAAAAATGTGTGCACGGGAAATAGGGAGTGGTCATTGCCTGAGTGGCGTAACATACTGAGTGTGAATGAATCATTTGTCATTTCTTATCAATGCTTTGGACCCACCCAGCCTTCCAGGAACAAGGAAGAATAAACAGGAGCAGTGTGCTTAGCCAAATGGAACAACTTCAGCAGCCCCGGGCACTGGGTAGTGTTTAGTCAATTATCCTTGCTCATGAACTAAATGGCACCCCTTAAAGAGTTCACTCACCTCCCATGGATGAGCAGTTTACATCAGATAACAGATTCCTCACCTCCACGAACCCGCCGGCTGCTATTATCTCACGGATTTGTCACTGTCCTTTCACTTAAGTTTCTGGATCAGGCTGGCGAATCGGATGGCTTTGAAAGCATATAGGTTTTCCTGTGCCAATCTTCCAGACATGAATGCTCATATGGTAAACTGCTTTATGGGGGAAAATGATGGTTTGGGAAATGTTTGGTGGGATGGGAAAGGTTCTTATCTCATGCAGCACATCACTATGCTGTGCTGTGGTTACAAGTTACTATGTATAATTAATATATTACTGTGGTAATTTCACTTTAATGATGTTTTTAGTATCTTGGGCTACATATTTTATATAATTTTGTGGATTAGGATGCGTTAGGTTGGAAGTAGTCTATTTTTTATATGTCAAACATATACATATATGCTTATATATGATATACATACCTATATACACATATATGCTAATTTGTTTAGTCTTCAGTGAACAGATGATAGCTATTTTAAGCTAATTTATAGCCTAATTTTAAAATATGTGGAAACCGAGGTTTAGAGATGTTAATCATGACTAAATTTGCACAATTGACCAATGGTACAGATGGACTTAAACCCACATTGATCTGAAGTCCATGTTATTAAACACTTAATTGGGAGTACTAGAACTTGGTACTTAATGGACTGAGACCAGAAATATATCAGATGAAAAAGATTCAGACAAAGGAATTTGATTTGGTGCTTGAAAAATACATTGCAGGTAATGAAATTCAAGAGTAAGCAAAATGAGGAAAAATGTTAATAAATCCATTTTAACAAATGAAAAATGGGACCCAATCAATCAACTGAACTAGTCATAGCTCAGCTTAAAATAAAGACAAATGAATACCAAAATAGTTTTTGTCTTAGCATAGCACCATTCTTGGTAAGTTTCATAATGGCAGTGTGTGTGTGTGTGTGTGTGTGTGTGTGTGTGTGTGTGTGTGCAACGTGAGCACACAAGCATGCACAATAAGATTTTATGAATCATTTTGAATTTGATCTTCACACACACACACACACACATACATACATACATGAACAGTGCAGTGGTAATTATATTCCCCAATTTACACGTGAGTAAACTCACATACAGAATGATTCTAAGTTAACTTCCCAAGGGCATAAATTAAGATGTACTCAATCCGAATCTAAAACTAGGTCCATTTGGTGCTGAATTCAGTGATATTTTTCCCCTCTATCTCTTGATCCCTTGTTGAGGTGTGGCTGTGCTTACTAGTTATTTCTGAAACTCTCAGTGAACGATTTCATGAGTCCCTGAGGAGCATGGGAGTGGAACTTGACAGGAAGGAGTATTCTATATGCCGGTTTGGGAAAATTGCTCTGATATTAATTTCTAATAAAATGTAAAAGACAGTCATTCAGACAGGGAGAGGCGGTAGCTCCATTACATTCCAAGAGCTCCCCTCCCTTCTTCTTCTTCCCCTTTGTTCTAATGATTAACCCATAGTAAGAATGCAAAGACATGTAGAGACTTAAGAACACCATAGAGGCAGTTAAGTCTTTAGCCCTAAGATCATAGAACACAGCTGCACTGGTTACAGCTAGTGCCTCTGTTTACCTCCTATTCTTTGTGCCTCGGCCTCAGTATGAGAAAGGCAAACCCCATGTGTTACATCAAAGTGCCCATAGTTGATAGACAACCAATACAGCCCAATACAATAGGGGTAAAAGCAAGGTAGATTAGTGACCTCTGCACTTAGTAAGTGCACTTAGTAGACTAGAAGGCACCACCTGCCTAAGGAATAAGTTATGCCTAAGAAATAAGTTACTAGTCTGTTGCCTTAGTAACGCAGATAAGAACATACCAATGTGAGAATTGTATTTAAGGGGCCAGGGTCAGAGGAAGGGGCAGAGTTCCACTTTCGGGCTCTCTGCTGTGTCTTCTAGGCACGCTGCTTTTTTCCTTCTCTTTTCTATTTCCTACTGACTTTGTAATAAAATGTTGTTAAAGCTGCAACGAGCTGCCTGTTAGTTTTAATTCTTCTCTTCGGACCATCTGATCTGAATTGAAGGAAGAGCCCACAGCGCCGCTCCCACCCTAACATTCCACATTTGAAATGTTGGCAAGGATGTGCTGAATTTGAAGTTCTCTCATCAGCTTTAAACTGATTAAGAACCAGTCAGTGAATATGTGAGTCCAGTTGAGAAGTCAGAGCTAGATACAACTCTCCAGATTCCACAGAGAATCAACCGAGCTCCTCTCGGGTAGCTATCTCTCTTGTTTCAAATCATTTGAATGCTACAAGTGCTTATTCATTTCCATGATTTTCAAAAGTCAATTTGGATTTACAATGGGAAACAGACCTTCAAATTTCATTTACAGTAAAAAAATTCATCTTTTTATTTGCTCTTCCTTGGGGATGTTTGAAGCTTTTCTGAACCAGATGAAATTCCCTCCCTGTCTGGGAGTGGACATCTGGCCATTGCATTTCCAAATATGAATCCTCGCTGACCTTGAAAAGCAGGAAAGGAATCCAGCTGAGGTACTCTAAATGATTTGGGCCTCAGCTTTTATAGATAAACAGGGATATTCCTGAGGAAGTATCAGGGCTCTGAGAGAGAGAGAGAGAGAGAGAGAAAATAAAAGAGATAGGGATTTTAAGGATAAATGTGTTTAGTTCTAAATCATATCAGATCAGGAAAAAGAGGAATGTAGGGATAGATGGAGACCAAGCATCTCAGAGCTGGATCTATGTGTGAGGGGTATGAATGCCAGCTGGCAGGTGCTCTGTGATCCTCTGCAGGAGGTCAGGTAGGGAGCATCTCTCAGGTGCATGGGACTATGATGGATTGGCATCCTGTCTTTAGGGGAACGCTGGCTTCATGTTTACCTGGGCCCTGGCCTATGATTGTTAACTCATCACTTTATAGGTGATAGAGAAATTTATGCTTCTCATAGCATAAGTGCCTTCACCAACCACCAACCTGTCACTTCAGGCGTGCTAAGGATGCCCACATAGTGCCACATGCTTTCTTAGTCATCTCCAGACACCTTCTGAGAATACCTCTGTATAGCCTGTCCCCTTCCAAAGTGAAGGGCATCTACAAGAATGAAAGGGGATCCCCGCACCCCGTTAGAGAGGAGAAGGGGTGATTCTCTCACTGTGCCTTGCATTGGCCTGGCCCCCAGGAGCACCCAGGGCTGGGATGAGGCAGATAGAGGAACTCTATTTCAAAGAGCATGGTGAGTATACTGTAAGTCAACACTGCTTGGGCAGAGCAAAGATGGCGTGTAAACAACCGGCAAATATATTTTATGGATTTGATTTAAAATGTTCCCACAAACTCATGTGTTGTCAATGCAGCCAGGTTCGGAGGCAGGACATAGCTGGAAGGGGTAGATCCTTAGGGTCTGGTATTGGGGATTATATATGTACCTGACAGTTTCCCATCACTCTCTCTGCTTCCAGCCACCATGCTGTGAGAGAAGCATGTCTCTCCATGCCTTGCTGTCATGGTTTCTGCCTTGGAGCTGGCCAGCTATGGACTGAACCTCTGAGACTGTGAGCCCAAATAAACCTTTCTATGTTGTTCTTGTCAAGTATTTTGGTCACAAGGACTAGAAAAGCTGATTAAAACATTATATAGCTACTATGGGCTAGGAATTGCTATCATGACTGTATCTTTTTACATTTTTAATCCATGTTGTTTAATTCTCAGTACTATGCAGTGAGGTGAGTATTTCATCTCTACTTTACAAAAGGAATGAGTTGAAACTAAGAAAGAGGTTACAAAACATGCACATGATGACTTGTATTGCAACTTACAGAACCAGAATCAGACACTGGTCTAACATCAAAACCTTATGTCTCTTTATAGGATAGAACACTGTTGCATTGTGCTAAGTTTCTGTGTGGCTTTATGCAAATCATTTAATCATGTTGGACCTTCAATGACATATCGGAGAGTTTAGAACAAAATAATTGCCCATTACAATTATCTTCAGGCTTGCACTTCAGTGTGGAAGTCAAGAGGAATGGGCCACTTGTGCCAAATTGCTTCCCCTGGAATGACACACACAACCATACACTAATATAACCTAAAATTGTGTCAAAGCCATTAAAGCTCTCTCAGTCCTGCTTTGCCATGTGCACTTTTCTTGGAGACTGGGGGAGGAGATGGGAGTGTAGCCAGACTATTAAAGCAATAACAGCCCTGCATTAATATTTTCCCTTGGATTAAAGGGAATGAACTTTTCACCTTGGTCTATATCTGAACTCTGATAGTTTCAAGTCTATCCTTCCTTCACCATCTTCATCAAGAATCAGACAAGGTCTAAATGTCTTCAGGACACAGCTGATTGCTTCCTCTCCATTCTAAGTGAGTTGGGATGAAGGGTCAATGTTGATGTGGGAATAACAAATGGAGGGAGTGTCTCAGGGTGTTCCTCACAGTGAATCATGCCAGCACTCTCTGTCACCCCTGAGTTGTCTGGTTTTATCGTTACTGAAGGCTTTACAATTTGGAAAAAGATAACCAAAGATAAATTCCACAGCAGTGGTAATGAGGCAGGAAAGGGAGTAAGACCAACAAACTCTAAGGACATTCCAGATTCCATCATCTGAATCAGTTCCGGGAAATGACAGTCACTCCATGGTCAAGGAAAAATAGTAGCCATCTCTGAGTAAAAGTGCCCCTCAGATTTAACTAGTGGAGGAGGAAAGCAAAATACAAAGCCAGCAAAATCCAGTACAACCCAAATTCCTCTCCTCTAAGATGTCATAGATCCTTTTCCTCTTGAACCGATGCTGTGAATGGGATGGGCCCTTTGAAAGAAGCATAGTGGCACACTTGTGATGTGTGGTGGTGGTGGTTGCAATATCTCCAGGTGCTGTGTTTTGTGTTGCATTATGCATTATATCATCTGACACCATCTGACCACTCTCCTAGAAGTGAGAAGGTCAAATGGACAAATATATGCATGCAAAAGACCAAGAGAAAAGTTAGAATTCAAGATAGATTCATATCGGAAGAAGGAAGAGAGAGAAAATGTGTTTCCATGTCTTGTCTCTCCACACGTCTTGAAAGTTTCCTTGTTTGTGGCATCATGTGATTTCTTAGCCATCATATATATGCATTACACTTGTGCTTATACTGTGTGTTGTTGTCTGAGCCCCCGAGATGACTCTTGTCCTTCTGTATGTTACACAATAGGTACAAGGATGGTCAATAGTAAGTTGCAAATTGATGGGATGCAGAAACAAAAAAGACTCACGGCTTAGCACAACATTTACACACAGTGAGGTTGGAAAAGTCTAGCAGGTAGGTATGTACTGGAAGGAACAGGATATTTCCTTTGGCTGGAGGAGACACACAGAACCAGGAGCACATGACATATTTCAGGGTGTGATGTTTGAAGGAGAGACAACATGAAACATTATTTCCAAGTTACAGCTTTTGTGGAGAAGACCTGAAATGGTCAGCTGAGAATGGGCATTTGAAGATAGGGAGAAGGTTAGTAGAGGACAAAGCTAAACAGCTGAGGATGTTGATCGGAAGAAATCAAATTGAACTATGAAGAATAACACATAATTCGGAGTAGCAACAGTGTGAAGAAATAGGAATTCTTCTACACTGTTGGTGGGATTGAAAATTAGTGCAACCACGGGTAGAGATCAGTGCGGAGAGTCCTCAGAAAACTTGGAATGGATCCACCATACAATACAGTTATACCACTCCTGGGTATCTTTTTAAAGGGATTGAAATCCCTTTAAATTTTAGTGGAAATTTTAGTGATACATGTAAATCCATGTTTATAGCAGCACAATTCACAGTAGACAAATTATGGAACCAACCTAGGTGTACATCAACAAAATTATGGCACATCTACACAATGTAACTCTACTTAGCAATAAAGAAGAACAAAATTATGTCATTTGCAGGAAAATTAATGGACCTGGAGAACATTATGTTAAGTGAGATTAGCCAGTCATAGGAAGTGAAGTGTCATATGTTTTCTCTCATATGTCGAAGCTAGGGAATAATCAGGATACAAGAGCGACTTTAGTTAATGGAAGAGAAGCCCCACCCCAGTGAAGTGGTACGTGTGTGGGGGGTCTAGGGTAGAGTGGTAGTGGTGGGGTGGGGAGGGGGAGAATTAATGAAGAAAACACTTCTATTGATATAATGTACATATATGAAATTATCAATGCCAATCTGGATATCATGTATGGGGAAGGGGAGGGACTGGAGAGGGGCATGGAAGAAAGCTCACCAAGTGGTCTGTGCATGTATGTCCCTATCCCTCTGGACTACATGATGATGTAAGAATATAATGCCCCAATAAAAGTATATTAAAATATAATTAAAGCCTGTCCTTTCTCCCCAAGAAGACCTGTGCTGTAGACTGTAATGATGTTCTGGAAACAGGGCTCAGCTGGAAGAATGGGGAAGCTGGAAAGAAATTGAAGGGCATGGAGCAGAGGGTATGGAAAGTCTCTTTCTAATGAAAGTTTTCATGGAGGATATGTGTACAGAGTATATGTCCTAAATGTCATACACAAAGATCCAGTTTAGGGTCAGGTTGAAGCAACAAGTGTAAAGTAGAAGTCAGCAGAATCTAAAGAACCAGGCATTTCAGAAAGGAGAGATATCAAATCGAGGGAGAGAGCCACACAGGATGCCTACAGGAGGTGGGAAGTGTCAGTAGGACTAGGCCTGAATGGATCTCAGGTATTGACCATTTGTTAACATTCATCCGGCTATTTAAAGGCAGAGACAGGATGGACCCAAGATAACTATTGGAAATTCAATTCCCTGAACTATAATTTTCTAACCACTGAACTATAATTTTCTGACCACAAAATGAAAAATAAATTATACTCTCCAACCAACACCATAAGTATCAAATAAATTAGTGGATGTGAATAATGCTATTAATAACCTTAAATAGTTGACATGAAATGCTGTATTACATTCCAGGCAGTATGATTCACATGATTATTCCAACTGTTTCTCCAAAACATGGTGCTAATATTCCTTATTTGTGTAGAAGATATGATATTTATTTCTAGGAAAGTAGGCTCAGAGAGGAGCTGCACAACTTGTCACAGTCAGGCAGCCAGTAAATAGCAGAACCCCTATTTGAATCCAGGAACTTCTTATGCTGAAGCACAAGGTCATGGCTACTGCACTGTGTGGCTACTCAGATTCTAACCCATGGAACTGTTCTGGCTAGAAGATCTGTGCAGGAGAGTGGTCTACATGAAGGGCTGATAAGATTTAAAGGCCAACAGGGGTAATAAAAATAGCTGAAGAGACCTGTCCTTTGTAATTGACTTGCCTCTTGCCCTTTTACTATCTTCCTTGAAGTCTAAGTCCTCATCACTGACATGTATTTACTACAGTGTCAAACACCTGGATGTAATAACACTGTTCTATTACTTTTCATTGCATCAAATGCAGCATTAGAAGGTTGCTTTTCTCTCTTCCATCATCATCTTCATGCAATAGATATTGAGTAGACTGGAGCAGCTGCTGCTGGTAATAATTCACATCCATTTTACCAACCCTTGGAACTACTGGAGTCAAAAACTCTATAGATGGTCCTTAAGACCACACAGGCACACTGAAGCTATATGAACTTGTGATTTACTGTACTATTCCCACTATCCCTCAAAAATGTGCAACAATAGAAAAAACTTCTAAGTTTTCATTGCTCCACATAACCAGAAACTTAGAAATACTGTTGTGAAGACACCATCAGACATTGGTGTTTGTCCTCTACTATTATTGCTTGCACATGTACTTTCTTTCTACATTCATCGCCCTTTTCTTGACAGCAGAAAGTACATAGGATTCATTTGGATACCTTTGCACAGACACAAATATCCAGACATGGTTTTACATATGATAGTTCCTTTACACAGTTTAATACAAATACATTTACACTGACTAACACACCACTACATGACTGCAGAATCACACTCCTATGTACAAACACATGCACCTTCTTAACAAAGGATACCACTCTGTTCCTTCCTCTTGTTCCTCAAGAGCTCCCTTATGCTTTACTAACTATCCTTTTGACATTTTACAGGGTTCATATGTTCATTTGTACATTTATAGAATTCATATTTATTAAACCCACACCAGCAGCCAGGCCTTATATTCAACACTGAGGCTAAAAGTATAAACAAGTCAAACAAGTTTTTATTCTCATAGAGCTTGCAATCTAATGACAGGAGAGAGAAAAAAAAAAACAAAATCAACAAACAAATACTATTTTAGAGCATGAAAAAAAATGGAAATTATCACCTTTAGTTTGCATTTTTTCAATTCAGTCTTCATCTTTTCAACAAATATTGGGCACCTATCATCTCCCAGAAAATGTGTCAGAGGTTGGGAATTAAATGAACAAAAAATATAGAATCTAGCAGGAAAACTCAGAATGGTTCAAGAAATGGAGGATGAAGTAGAATACAAGTATGTCCTATATGTTATGAGAGAAAATCATTTTTAGAAAATAGGTGGATGTTGCATTAAAATGCAGCGAGAAATTTGAATGTAGGTATCAAATAGGGGTCCAATCCATGCTTTTGCATGTGAAACACTAGTTTCCTTAGCACCAGTTATGGAAGAGACTATCTCCTTCCAAAGTATATTGTTGACACCCTTACCAAAGATCAATTGACCATAATATATGCATAGGTGTATTTCTGGTCACTCTATTCCATTCCATCTATGTGTCTATGTTTAGGCTAGTATCATATTATTTTAATTGCTAGGACTTTGTAATATATTTAGAAATAAGGAAGTATAATGTGTCCTGCTCTGTTCTTCCTCAAGATTCCTTTTCTTTTCTGTTTTATAATAAATTTTAGGATTTTTTTTCATTTTTGTAAAAAATGCCATTGAAATTTTGATGGAAGAGTATTGAATCTGTACATTGGGAAATATAGTCATGTGAACAATAGTAAGTTTTCCAATCCATAAACATGGGGTGACTTTTTATTAATTTGTTTTTTCTTCATGAATGGTTTATAGTTTTTAGTATATAGTTTTCACCTCAGTTAATTGCATTCTTACATATTTGGCTTCTCTTGATGCTATTGTAAATGTGATTGTTTTCTTATTTTTTTCAGATAGGTCTCTGTTATTAACAAAATTGATTTATTAGTCCTAACAGAGCTTTTTATGTTTGTGTAGTCTTTAGGGTTTTCTACATATAGGATCATGCCAGCTGCATGATTCCACTTATATGAAGTATAAAATAGTCACTCATAGAAGCAGAGATAAAATAGTAGTTGACAGAAGCTTGAAGGAAGGGGAAATAGGGAATTGTTCAAAGGTTATAAAGTTAGAGTAAGATCTAAGATGAATGAGTTCAAGAGAGTCACTCTATAACATAGAGCCTATAGTTAACAATATTGTATTGTGCACTCAAAATTTTGTTAAGTGGGTAACTTATGTTAAGTGTTTTGCAACAACAACCAGAAAAAATTTAAAAATAGGCACAAGAAACATTTAGAGGTGCTGGATATGCCTATTGTCTTCATTGTGCTCATGTTTTCAGGACTGTGTACACATACCCAAACTATAAAATTGTAAACATTAAGTATGAGCAGGTTTTTGTGTGTGTGTGGATAAAAAAAAACTGTTGTAAAGAAAACAGTGAAGGAGACGAAGAAAGATCAGTCACATACAGAAGTGTGATTCCAACTCAAGTGGGAAATGAGCACAGGCCACTCTCTCATGAGGGTGGTGTTGACAAGGAGGAAGAGGGGGTAGTGCATTTATGAAAGAATGTTTTACAATGTCATTACAACTTAAGTTTGTAAGCCTACAGCGTGTGACAGAAGGAGGGACAGAGGTGGATATAAAGAGAAAGAGAACAAGGTGAAGAAAGAGAAAGAGAAGAATTTCAAAAGGAGCTGATCATGAGATGTTCAGAATTTAAGTGGGTGATGAGATCCTTCTTCCTGAGGCTGGAAGAAAAGAGCTAAAGATGAGGATCATTGTGCATTTACTGAAAAACAAAGGGAAAGAATAAGTGGGATTGTGAGTAACTGGCATCCTTTGCCTCCGAAAATAATTAGATCGTTGAGGGCCTAAGCTCTAGAAGCAGACATTACAGATGTTGACACCTTCTCTGCCACCTAAGATGTGTGTGACTAGAGTTTGATACTTTGGCCCTCAGCCTCTTGCTTCTGCATCTCCGAGATAGAAATATTGTTCCTCGTAGAACCAGCCTCACACAACTGGTGACCCGGGATGAAGTCGGGTGTGTAATGACAGGGTTTGGGACAGAGCAAACATATACTACTATCTTTATTTTTGTTATATATTCTTCATGATTTATATATTTATTATTATTGCTATTAATCATTATTATTATCATTATTATTATTATAAAACTAACCATGTTACTGAGCAGCTCTTGATAACCCCTCAACTCCATGCTCACCGTTTATCTCCAAATTCCCAATTAGGCATATATAACTGGTCACACTCTGATTGGTACTTCCTATGTTATAGGCACAACTTCTAAATTTAGTTCTGCCCCCAAGGCCTCCGTCCTTGAAACCACAGCAAGCTGTGCTTTTGGCATTCCTGAAGCACAACGTTATTAAAAGGACATAGATAACAGATTCACAACACCCTTCTGGTTTGATTTTTGGCAACTTACTGTTTCATATGGTACAAATAATCGTAAAATTAAATAGCACACACTTATAATTTTATAGCAATTGCTCACATCGCCTTTGCCAAGTTTCCCATAATAACTTCACATATAATTAGTATGTAATCTTCAGGTATAAATAACACTCTAATTAGTCTGTAATCTGTAATTATAATATACTTACAGGCAAGGTATACACATGTGTGAGTGTGTGTATGCATGGGTTTAAGCAGTCTGAAATAATTCAACCCTTGTAATAAATGAAGGAAAGGACTCTGTGGATATCATGTGTAAACAATTTGCATTGCTATTAAGTATAAGTGAAATTAGATAAAACCTGTTCATGGAATATCTATGTCTCCACAGTGTATATGATAATAACTATATTAACAAAATAGGAATAGCTAATTATTTGATTTTGATTGAACAAAGGTGTGAGCACAAGATCTGAAAGAAGACTCAGTTTCTGCTCTTATGATATTCATATGCAATTTGGGAAACAGATGAGATATTGTTGCATAATTCAAGAATAACTGTAAAACTTTTTTCCACATGAAGATGTGTGATTGGAGATTAGTAAATAAATAAATCTAAAATCATAAAAATAATAAGTTTGAATTTAAACTGAAAGTTTTCAGAAGAAAATCATATATTCTTGTGCCACCACTATTCTATAATACTGATCAAACTATTTGGAAAAAATATTGTTAGGAAATACTGGCCCAAGCAACCAAGAATTTAACCTTGGATATCCAGGTCAAGTAGGCCTCAGAGGGCAGGAGTCTGGCAGATTAGCAAGAGGGAGGAAAGAAGGGGAATAAAGGGTTGGACATAGAATTATCTTCTTTTTAACGAGCTTACCAGAAACACAAATAAAAGAAATACAGGAAAAAAAAGTTTTCTCATTTTATAAAAGAGACGCCCTTCTGTCAATTAACAAAAATTTGATAGATGAAATTCTACAGACAGACAGAAAGGGATAAGAAGGAATCACATGAGCTTGAGTACAATTAAGCTTCACTAAAAAACCAGATGAGGACATCAAGAGAGGATAATATGATTAAGACTGAAATAGCATTAGGTTAATTTTAGGCCCTTTCCAGTTACCAGTCGGATTTGGTCAGAAAGACGTTTCTATCCCAGAACCAGCATTTGTTCCCTCAGAAGATGATTCTAAGGAAGGGTCTGTTTCCTTCAGCATTTTATCCATTCACTTTTCAAGTGCTTTGGACCATAACTGGAAAGAATCATTTGTTTGTTTGCAATATCCCAGTTGTCATGATTGCTTGTGACCTTAAAATATGAATCTTGTTTATTAGAAGTTTAAATTTCAACTAGAGCTTCAGCTGTGCAAGCCATGACTACAGTCAGTGAATAATAAATTTTAATAAAACTCACAAAAATGAAGTTTAGCACCAGGGACACCTGGTGTTCTTCATATTGGATTGTATGAATGTGTCAAATATAAGAAAATGATATATTTTTTCTCTTTGGGGGATGGTTGAAATATGCCAGTAAATGAATAAATTTTGTCTATCTAATCATTTCCTCAACAGACATTTTTGGGTGCCTTCTACATATTTAGGGATTAAAGCTAGTGCTGACATTGTAAAGACCTGTCTGAATCACTGATACTAAATTCCATATTTAAGTACAGCAGAAGCTTGAGCCTATAGACTCGACTCATGAGGTAGTGGCCAGTAATAGATGGCAAAAGGATTAAAAAAAATGGGCCATTGATATTCAGGTACCATGGATGGGAAATTCGAAGTGGAAGTCACAGTACTCAAATTTTAAAAGGTGGTGTACCAGGAAAGAGATTTTAAGTCAAGAAATGTAGGGAATTGGCAGGGTGAGTGGTCATCTTGAAGCTGGTCATTTGTGAATAGGAAACTAGCAGGTGGACTCAGATGTACCAGACAGTATTTGATGGCAAGTGACAAAATTCAACTCAGTTGACCTAGAGTTTCCAGTAACTGAAAGATCCTATTTAGGATTGGTTTTAGCCTCAACAAAATCAGGGACCTCAAATGATGTTTCTGTTTTAATTTTGCTGTCCTTGATGTACCCCTGTGCCTAGGATACCTTTCCCCCAGGAAAAGCCAGCCACTGTGAGTTCCAAGACAGTGTCTCACTGGCTTGGGGGTTTCAGAGTAAGGATAAGACCGCTTTCTTAAGAGACCCAGCAAAACTTCTGAGCAGGTATTTCCTCACCCCCATCTTAACATCTTCCTATGTTCAGGAAGATGCAGTGCCCAATGCTGATGGTACATTAAGCCTCCTACTCCACATGGACTTAGTGTGGAGGGATCATGGCTCCTAGCAACAAACCAAGCACTGTTATCAGGAGAGGGAGGAAAGGATGTTGCACAGGCAAATGCATCCTCTGCAGACATCATAAACTTTTCTTCTTCATATATGCATATCTGTGAATGCCTGCAGACACACGCACGTATACCTTAAACTCTATAGTTATAAGTTCTCCACATATGGTTAGCCAAAACACTAGGACTCTACTAGGCAAGTGGTAAAAAATAAATGTAGGCAAGGGAAAATAAGAATGCTTAGTTGCATATGGAAAAAAATGGAATGGAAATTAGAATAATAATGAGAGACTATGTTTCACCATAACCTAGCATTTTTTTCTGTGAAATGAATAGCTGATATAGTGCAAATTATTGCCAGTTCTTTGGAACATTTTATTCTTTGGCCTACATCAATAGGCATGAAAATATATTTATGTATATATTGATCCAGTAGTATTGATTTTCGTAAACTAACCTAAGGGAATACTTCAAAAGAAGAAAATACATGAAGACTATTTTCATGTTAAATATATTAGGAAAAATTAACAGCATATGAAAATTAACATCACAAAGACTTATTTTCTTAGAGCATAAAATTGGGACAAGTTATTTGATCTCTCTCAGTCCTAATTTCCTAGCTTTCTACACCAGAAAAATGTTATCTGTTTAAGAGTTTTGTTGGTTTTCTTTAAGAGAGAATTGATAATGTATATAAACACCTAGTGCAGTGAGTATAGTTGGTTGGGAAATTGTACATTTTATTATAACTAGAATCATAATTAAAGGTAAGTTTTTATAGTGTCAAGAAGAAATTTCATTACCTAATGTTAAATAAAAATTAATCAATAAAATAAATGTGCTTGAATAAAACATTTAGGGTTTTTTTTATTATCATCACAATTGCATTAGGGTGACTGGCATGATTAGCTTTTTTCACTGTATTTTCCAAGTTTCCTGTGGCTCTATATTTCATGGTTGTTTATAATTCTTAGAATAACTAATGTATGTGATAACAGTTTAAAAAATGAGTAGTGTCCTGCCAGAGTAAGGAGTGTGGATAGTGATCAATGAAGTGAGAAAGAGACAGAAACTCAGAAACTCAGCACACTGTGTTACCATGCCATGGTAAAAGTGCTTTATGCATAAAATGAATATTTCAAGAGTTGGGATACCTGCCCCCCGCCGAGGAGAGGGTCTGGGGGCACCCCATGGGGCTCAGTTGTGTCCCGGGTTCCCCAGCTGGGTGAAGCAATGGTTATACATATTTATTTTGTCAGAGTTTAAAGGCAGACTTCTGGTTCCAAATTCTAGTCAGATGACACCTTACAGATTTATTAATCTAAACAGGCGAGAGACCTAATGAAGGCAGCATGAGAGCAAGTTCAAGATGGAGAGGAAAAAGAGGAAATGGAATTTGTGAGTAGTGACTCTAGCTGCTATTGGTTTTCCTTGAGGCACGTACAGCCATGGAAACAGAGACCCATCAGGTTATTAGAGGAAATTATCAGAGTGAGTCCTGAGCAGACACAGGCTGGACATAGGAAACAGCCCTGTTTTCCAAATACTGAGAATTCTGACCATGACTGGGAGTTGGTAGCAATGTGGCCACAGGCAAACATTTGATCTGTTTGCACTTCAGTGACATTAGAGACAAAATGTGGTACAAATATGTGCCTTAGATGTATAGAACCTATGAAGAACAGATAATCTGTGGCTGAATGCCAGACATCAGCATGGGGTACTTCCCAGAGAGGTACACTGGATAATAAGTAACCATAAATTAATAAGTGTAATAAAACATCATTTGTACCAAAAATGCAAATTTTAAATATCTTCACTCACATGCAGCAATTTCAAGAGGGTGAGACTGAAATGCAGGCTCCACTACCCACAATGTTAGACTTGCTGTATTCTGAGACTAATGATCATCAACTTTCTCCATAGTCACAAATAAAACAAGTCAGTCAGCCCTCTGTATCCATGGGTTCCATGTGTAAGGATTCAATCAATTACAGATAAAAATATTTAGTAAAGACTGTGCTTGTACTGAACATGTAAAGGCATTTTTTCTCATTATTTCCCAAGTAATACAATCTGACAACATTTTCATTGTATTAGGTGGTATAAGTAATCTAGAGATAAAGTATACTGGAGAATGTGCACAGGCTGTGTGGATATACTACACCATTTTATCTAAGGGTTTTCTATCCTGGGTCAGGCACGAATCCTCTATAACTACCAAGGGACCACTTTTCAACCAGTAACGTTTAATTGGCTTTATATTTGCAATTTCCAGTGGTAACTAGGGATTCCCTTCAAGTCCCTGTGGCAGGCTCCCAGAATCATGGTAAAGGACAGGGATTCCAGAGACAGATTGCCAGAGCTTGTGTCAAACAGTCCACTTTCTAAGTGCACACAATAAATTTCTATGCCTCAGTTTCCTCTGATGGTTCAGAGTCTTTGTGAACATTAAATGGGCTTATATATAAGATGGTAAGATCTGTGGTGGCCAATAAATCCTAACTATTAATGTCAGCGTTAGTGTAGTTACTGTTGCCTTGCCATCCTAACCCAGTGCTGTGACAAAGTTAGGTCCACTAGTTGACTCCATTTCCCTAAATTCTTCATTTTTCTAGCTGTATCTCCCCTTCTACTCACTCCCCATATCCCCTGTATCTTAAGTATATACAGAGACTCTCTGTTGGTTCCCCTTGTCAATGCAGATACCTCAACAGTTATAATGTTGATAATAATGATCATTGTATTGGACATTTACTATGAACCAGGTGCTCTGCTAACTGAATTATATCATTTGGATCTCACTACAATTTTTCAGGTTGTTAATGCTATCAACCACATTTTATAGATGAAGCTTGTAGGTAGGATTAAGCTCAGACAATGCCCACCTTTAAAGGTGAACAATAAATATCTCAGTCCTATGTGGGTTTGTTTCCAAAGTCCCCATCCTTAGCTGTGAATGTCCCTCACCTCTCTGAGGCAAGCCCCCACATCTCCAGCCTGGACAATTATGAAAATCTTTTATGTGAGCTCTCTGCCTCCACTCCATCCTGTATTATCTGGAAAAGTGACATTCTCTAGAAGTAAAGCCAGCCATGTTACGCCAAGCTTAAAATAATGTAATGAGAATTATCAAACACAAGAAAGTCTAAGCTCCAATATGTGACCTAATAAATCCTCACATGTGGCCTTGGCCTAACTCATGTATTCCTTGCCTTTCCTAACTGCTCAGCTATATTCTCTAGTTATTGAAATTCATGACACTTCCAGAACTTTCCTTAGTGTTTTATCCCTCGATACCTATATCCACTTAGTTTTCTTTGCCAAGATTGGGTTGTGCTATATTCTAAACTACCTAACTTCATTTCCCACTTAGAAAATTACTAAATCTTTGAGGCTTGACTTACCACTTGTGAAGATTTTGGTGATCTTTAGGTAGCTGAGCACTTTTTAAAAATCCTATCTGCATCTTTTCCTTTTTTCTTTTCTTTCTTTTTTTTTTTCCCTTTTCTTAAACCCAGACACTGTGACATGTTAGTATCTGAGGCTCCAAGTTCTCTAGTTGTCCATGGGTAGATCCAGTGTTTTATTTCTCTTGAGATCTTAGCATAGACCTTGGTGTAGACTGGATGTTTTATAAATATCACCTAATTGAATCATGCAGATGTAACAAGATGATCTGAAACTGTCACCACTGGTATCAGGGGCCATGTTGGACACAGCACCATTAATGCCAGATGACTGAGAGGAGAAGGAGAAAACATGCTATTAGTCAGGGTTATAATTTTGTAAGGAATAAGAAAAAAGTCAATTTAGTAGGAAGGACATGGATCTTCTATCTAGACTGTATGGAAACCTATTACGCAGACTAAATTGATTATTCTACTAAAAATAAAATAATTGCAATGATGGAAATTTTTATCTCGCTTCCTATTTTGGGGAGAAAATTTGCTGCTGAATCACAGAGAAAAACAGTTTAATTGCTATGAATCAGGAGAAGCTTAAACAGAGGAAGACTCCATTTTATACCCTCCTAAGGATGAGGAGAGAATTTGCAAGCCCTAAGAGGGGACTAAATTCAGCTTTGCATTGCCTGGTGGATAGCCATGACAGGTTGAGAGGGAACAAAGCTCTTCCACGAGCCAAAGGAAGGATTTTTGTAGGTTGAGGAAGCTCAGCAAAGTGGTGGCTTTAAGGAGCCAACTTTCCAAATACATGCAGCCAAGGATAAAGAATAAGCAAAGTTATTGAGCACTGCTAAAATAAGGAAAATCACTCAAACCATGCAGTCTATTTAGACTAGTGAAGGTAGACAAGGAAAAGGACCATTTTGTGATCCTCTGATGAGCATCACCTAATCAATTATAACAAAAGGGATGTCGTTGGGTTGTCCTTTTCATCTTAGTTCATCATCCTAGGAAAACCTTGAGAGAAAAGCCCTGAAGGCTATGAAGATACACGTGTGTGTCTGAAGTATCTTCCCTGTGGGCCCTTGCAATATGAACAGTGGTGCCTTTGCATTTGATTTCTAATCCTGAAATACATGGACTCATCTAGCAGTCCCATGGATTCTTTTAAATGGCATGGTGTTGTGAAAAATGACCATATATATTTAGAAAAAAAAATCTTGTGTTAGCCATCTAAAACAGGGCTGAGAATCTATGATGAAAAACACATCATAAACAATTGTTCTAGGAACTGCCCCATTAGGCCGATCCAGCAAAACAGCCTGCCTTGTGTTTAATGCTGATTTTTTTTCTTAGCAACTATGGAGGGAACTGCCAACTATGACCCTAAGACAAGTTACATGTTAACTGCTGCCACTCCCCATTCAGAGCTCACCAACTCCCTCTAGACTCCTGGGTGGAACTTTCTCTGTCTTCACAGCATCCTCAAATTCTCCTTGTTCTCTGGACACTCCAGAGGCCGCCCGGACCTGTGCATGTGTGCACCTGATTACAATCCTATTCTTTATTCCCTAATTAAAGTGATTTATTGGAAAATCATCTCTATTTTTGTTTGACCTTGACAGTAATAATACTTAAATACTGAAGACAAGAACATCTTCTACTTATTGATGATCTCGCATGCCTGACACCATGATAAATTCTCCACCAAAATATTCTCACTCTCCATAAGGTGTTACAAATATGAATATTAGTATTTCCATTATGTAAGCTAATACATTAGATCAGAGCAAATCACAACATTTACTCAAGGCTCAGTTTTAATAAAATGTCAGAGTTGATTTTTGTATCACAGTGTATTTGGCTTCAAAGTCCATGCCCATATGTCTTCCTTCCTTCCTTCCTTCCTTCCTTCCTTCCTTCCTTCCTTCCTTTCTTTCTTTCTTTCTTGTGGTACTGAGGATGGAACCCAGGGGCATTCTACCTCCAAGCTCCACCCCCAGTCCTATTTTTTTATTCTTTACTTTGAAACAGGGTCTCACTAAGTTGAGGAGGGCCTCACTAAGTAGCTGAGGCTGGCCGTGAACCTGGATCCTCCTGTCTCAGCTTCCCAAGTACTGGGATTACAAGCATGCGCCACCACGTCCAGCTCTTCCTTCCTTCCTTCCTTCCTTCCTTCCTTCCTTCCTTCCTTCCTTCCTTCCTTCCTCCCTCCCTCCCTCCCACCCTCCCTTCTTCCTTCCTTTCTTTCTTTGTTCTTTTTTCTTTTTGTAGAACTGGGAATTGAACCAAGGGGCATTGCATGGAGCACATATTTTTTTAAAAGGGGCTCCATTCATTGAAGCCAACAAGGGACTTAACTCCCAAAGCACACCTGGGTGGGGCTTACACATGATATTCAGTGTGCAAGAGTAACTCTCGTAGTATACACAGGCCAGGCACAAGATGCATCACCCAGGCATGCTAGGCAACATATAGATGCAATGACTGCCAAAGAGACTCTCTTTGTCTCTCTGTGCCCTAAAATATCATAAGCTGGTGTGAAATACTCTAATTGTGTGGTGTTAATGAATAAAGAACCTGTCTTGGTCATGACTGCAATAATTGTTCTTGAAAGGACTAAGACCATGTTTTGGTTGTTTTTCATGATCTAAGTCTGCTCAGAACAGGCATTCTACCTCTGAACTACACCCTCAGCTCCATTTTATTTTTTATTTTGAAACAGGGTCTCACTAAATTTCTGAGGGCCTCAGTAAGTTACTGAGGCTAGTCTCAAATCTGGGATCTTCCTGTCTCAGCCTCTCAAATACTGGGATTACACCATGCCCAGCTCCAGTTAATTTTCTTAATAGAGTATCCTTCTAAGACTAAGATATTATCAGATAAAAGGTAATATCTGATATATATATATATGGGTATATATACCAATAAAGAAGATAAAGAGAGGTATAGAGGTGTGGCTCATTGGTAGAATGCTTGCTTAGCATGTGCTAGGCCCTGGGTTCCATCCATAGCACTGAAGAAACATAAAACAACAAAACAGAAAAAAGGGGGAAAGAAAAAAATTACTAGATGTATAAAGGAAGTAAGTGTTTGTAGCCATAAACAAAGAAAAGAAAGAAAAAAAAGAAGATGTAAAAAGTAAATAAATTAAAAAGAAACAGGATATATTAAAAAAGTTTCAAACTCAAAATTCAGGCTTCTCACCAGATGTTTCCTAAGAATAAAAGGCCTAAAACAACTTCGAGAGGATTTTCCATACGGCAAAGTGAGGTCTCCTAAAAATTCACTGCTCAGTAAGTGCAAATCAAATGCAAAATATCTAGGTGTTTTTCACAATATCCCCTATGTAATCACATGCATTTCAAACTCCAGAAGAAAACTGGGTAATATTAAGTGGAACTGTCAGAATGTCTGGGCCTAATCGGATGCCACCACTGCTTAAGACAGGGATTTTCTGGTTGGAGCTTGCACACTTCCTGTTTTCACAGATGTCCTTCTTAGCCCTCCGCTCACTGTCCTCTGGTCCCAGACCTGGAGTAGCTTGAAGCCAGGGATTACAGCTTCTTGGCTACCCCCCACCTTAGCCGACTCCCAGCAGGCAGCTGGGGTGCACTGAGTCCCCTGCTTCAGATCCAATTCTGCCACTAGCTATAAAATCTAGAATAAGATGTGAATCATTTGACCTCTCTTTGTCTCCACTTCCATATCTGAGTTCAAATAGTTATGATAATACCTATACTTGAAATAATAGAAAAATACCTAGCACAGAGTCCAGATTTGTGTTAAAACATCAGCATGGTGCCAGGCGTGGTGGCGCACGCTTGTAATCCCAGTACTTTGGGAGGCGGAGACCGGAGGATCTGGGTTCGCGGCCAGCCTCAGCTCTCTCGCTCTCTTTCTCTCTCTCTCTCTCTCTCCTTAGTGAGGCCCTCCGCAACTTCGTGAGACCCGGTTTCAAAATAAAGTATAAAAAATAGGGCCGGGGGCGTAGCGCGGAGGTACAACGCCCCTGGGTTCAATCCCCGGTACCGCAAAAAAAAAAAATACCAGCATGGCTTGTGCTTAGAGGATATGCAGAGTTGAATAAGATGCTTTCCTGATTTATAGGCATGAATGATGGAGCAGGAAGAGAAAGTAGATTTAAAATGAGCTGGTACACTGGAGCAATCCTTAAGGTCAGACATGAACTTGAATTTTGCTTCTGCCACTTACCATGTGATCTTAGAGGATTACTGAAAAATCTCCATACCTCATGGCCATCATAAGTAAACATAGACAATGATACTTACCTCAAAGAAATATTGTAAAGGTTGACAATGTTATGGGTTATGAACTTTGGGAAATGTGTGGCATTTTATATACACTAAAATGTAGAAGGCATAGCGTCAGCATTAATTCAAATAATATGACATTGCAAAAGCAATAATCCAAGCATATCTGTAACAAATGTCATCTAGAAGCATAAATAGATATGATGCTGCGACAGGTCAGAGGTAGAGAGGTGCATTTGCTTGGAGTGAGGAGGGCATGAAAAATAGCGGGAAAGAATTTCAATGACCAAATAGAACAGAACAACTTGAACAAAACAATGGATTCCTGTACCTCAGCATGGACTTAGGTAGCAACACTGTTTTTTTTTTTTTTAACATAGACATGGAGTTGAAGAACAGAAGGAATTGGTATTTTGATTCAAAAGTTAAGGTAACTATTTCACAGGTAAGGGGGTCACTAAAGTTCTGTGAGTAAGAATAATTGTTATTGCACCTGTGTTTTAGAGGGAAAATCACAAGTATTCTATAGATGTCAAATATAGAGGAATATACTGAGGATAAAAACAGTTTACAGAAAGTTTTAGGAGTCCAGCTAGTGACATTTATGGTAATAAGGATAAAGAATAAAAGTAAGACTATTTACTATGTGCCTGACATGTGTGCAGTACTGTAAGAGCAGGTTTTTACATCCTTACAACATGTAACATTTTAAAATTAAGGGAAACTAAGGTTTGGATAGGTTAAGGTCCAAAGGTATGCATCAATCAGGCCATAGTTGGGCTTAGGAGTCAAATGAAGCATGCATATGTCAAAAATCCATGTTCGCAGATATTAATGCCCACTGTATTATATTTCTTTTAATTTCCAAATTAAAGTCAAGCATGGTGGTGCAGGCCTGCAATCCCAGTAATTGGGAGGCAGAGACAGGAGGAGCACAGGTTCATGGCCAGTCTCAGCAATTTAGCAAGGCCCTCAGGAATGTAGTGAGTCTGTCTCAAAATAAAAAAATAAAAAATAGTACTGGGGGTGTAGCTCAGAGGTAGAATGCCCCTGGGTCAATCTCTAGTAACACACACATACCCACACCCACACCCACACACACACACATTCCTGATGAAGAGAAAAGTTAAAACACATGACACATACATAACCATGAGGACAATTTCAAGACTTTTAAAATAATTAAACTATTGTGTGCTTCCATTGGTCTTCCTACCATGAAGCATACATTCCAAAAAGTTAAGCATACAATAATTTACTGCATACTAAACACATAATGTATTTGTTAAATAACTGAGTAAGTGACCAAGATAATTTTCTGCCAGACCTGTTAGACCTGGGACCCACTGGCACCAATGCACAGGCTCCCTCCCTTAGCCAGGAGTTCTCCTATGACAATGGACAGGGAAGGCATACCACTAGACTTGAATTTAAAGAGTGGTATGATAAATTTTCCTATGTCTATCCGATTGCTACAGTTACTCTGCATGGTTCACAAGATTAAGCTCCACCCCAGGAATATGGCAGAAGAGACTTTCTGTGGAAAGGACCCCAGTTGATCTTCAAGCCTTGACATGTCTACTTTTCCCTCACTCCTGGGCCTCACCCCCTGACTTGCTGTCCCTGAAATATGCCATGTTAGGTCATGTTTCTTAGCTTGTCACATATAATTTATGAAATGGGGTGCTTTTATATATTTTCTTGCAGTTTTTTTATACTTTTATTGGTGCAATACAGTCTCACATCACAATGTAGTTCATAGTGATAATGACATACATGCACACAGAAGTTGATGAGTTTTCCCTCCAACTCCCTCCCTACTCCTCTCTTCCCCATGCATGATATTGAGATTGGCATTAGTATTCTCACATATGTACATAATGTCTATGGATGTGTTTCCTTCATTAATTCTCCCTCTTCCCCACCCTCCCCTAGACCATGTCCCTAGATATGCTAGGGTTTCTCCTCCATTATCTAAAGTCCTTCATATATCCCAGTTACTCCCTAGCTTCCACCTATGAGAAAAAAACATATGACCTTTCACTTTCTATGATTGGCCAATCTCGCTTAACATATGTTCTGCAGGCTCAACCATTTTCCTACAAATGATGAAATTTTGTTATTCTTTATTGCTGAGTAGAATTCCATTGTGTTTATATCCCATAATTTTGTAATCAATTCATCTGTTGATGGACACTTAGGTTGGTTCCATAATTTGGCTATTGTGTATTGTGCTGATATAAACATGGATGTGCATATATTACTATAATACTCTGATTTCAGTCCCTTTGGAAAGATACTGAGGAGTGGTATAGCTGGATCATATAGTGGATCCATTCCCAGTTTTTTGAGGAATCCCCACACTGAATTCCATAGTAGATGCACTAATTTGCAATCCCACCAACAGTGTAGAAGAGTTCCATTTCCCCACATGCTTGCTAGCATTTATTATTATTTGATTTCTTGATGACTGCCATTCTAATTAGGGTTAAATGAAATCTCAGTGTAGCTTTGATTTGCATTCCTCTGATTGCTAATGATGTTGAACATTTTTTCATATATTTATTGGCCATTTGCATTATTAAAAGTGATCTATAGATTCAACGCAACCCATATTAAAATACCAATGACATTCTTCACAAAACTGAAAAAATAAATCCCAAATTTCATATGGAAAAATAAAACACCCAGAATAGCCAAAGCAATTCTCAGCAATAAAACCATGCAGGAGGCATCACAATACCTGACTTCAAATTATACTACAGGGCTACCTTAATAAAAACAGCATGGCATTGGCATGAAAACAGACACATAGACCAATGAAACAGAATAGAAGATACAGAAACAAATCTGCACAATTATAGCCAATTGATTTTTGACATAGGTGCCAAAAACATATGCTGGAGAAAAGACAGCCTTTTCAACAAATGGTGTTGGGAAAACTGGTTATTCATTTGTAGAAAAATGTATTTAAATCCCTGTCTCTCACCCTGCACAAGAGTCAACTCAAGTTGGATCAAAGACCTGGAAGTTAGACCAGAAAATTTGAAATTACTATAGGAGGGTATGGGTATAACACTCCAACATAAAGACACTGTTAGAAACTTCCTCAATAAGACCCCCAAAACTCAGGAAATTAAAACAAGAATTAATAAATGTGATGTCATTAAAAATTTTCTGTTCATCATAGGAAACCATGAAGAGTCTAAAGTGAGAGCGTACAGAATGTGAGATGTTTTCCAGTTACTCCTCTGATAGAGGACTAATATCTAGAATATACAAAGTACTTAAAAGACTTACCACTACAAAAAAATAACCAAATCAAGAAATGAGCAATTGAACTAAATATACATTTTTTTGCAATTTTGACCTGAGAAATGAAGCATCCTTTCCCTGATTCTTCCTTATAAGCACTTCCTCAGCTCTTTCTAAGCATGTGTTGTCTCTTTTCTCTAATAGTTTTCTCTCATTGTACCATGAGCATGTGGCACAAGGTCCTGCCATGAGTCACACAAAATACCTACTGGATATGAATGCCAGAATAGCCTCAAACACTAATACTTTGAACATATTTATTGGCCTAAATATATTTCTTCATCTAACCATACAATGGGTCTTTTCTTTTGTTATTTACCTCTGAGCTACACCCCCAAGCCCTTTTTATTTATTTATTTATTTATTTATTTATTTATTTTGAAACAGAATCTCACTAAATTTCTGAGGGTCTCACTAAGTTGTTGAGGCTGGTCTCAAGCCTGCAATCCTCCTATCTCAGCCTTCCAAGTACTGGGATTACAGGCATGCTGTGATTACCAACCATACCATTAAATATAGGGAAAAAAAAACTTATTCAGTTTAGTGTCCATAGTCTGCAGGTGCTTGGAAATATTTAGTCACTAACTGCACGATAGCTATTCTGTTCTAAATTGTAAACCTGCTCTGATTGTTTAGGTTTCCACTCATTCACTTCATTTTACCACCACTGTAATAACACCACCATCAACACCACCAAATCATCCTCATCAACCCAACTTATATCTGGAGGCCAGTGAATAAATGCTTTACTCCAAGACAAAATAAGAAGGAAAACCTGGCCTAACTGGTTATTAGCTACAAGATCTTGGGCAATTTTCTTATCTCTAAAGCAGGGACAATAATGTGAATTTCATTGGTATGTAATGGTGATTAAATCAGGACTGAAAGTGCTTGTTACATGATGAAGAATACAGCGAGGAAATGCGTGCCCTTTACCTCCTCCTTTCTCCTGTTCCGCCCATGATCCCTGCTCAAGTGGAAGTCCTGGTTTCCTTCTCAAGAACAGTGTTTCAGTCAGCATCCCCATTGCTGTGACCTAAAAACCTGACCACACAACTTAGAGGAAAGGAGATTTATTCGCTCATACTTCTGGAGATTTCAGGGGTTCAGTTCATATTAAGCCGGGTGAAGTCTCTGAAGCTCAGGGCATGGTGGCAGGAGGCAGAGAGAGGGAGAGAACAAATGCTCTGCCTCCATATCATGGAGGTCAGAAACAAGAGAGAGAAGCATGGAGGAAGGACCATATATAATCACCAAGTCACATCCCCGGGGGCCCCTCTTCAGCCACCAAGCCTCATCTCCAACATGGCTGTCTAGTCTATGTGAGGTCTAGAGGTATATTCTAAATCAAAACCATAACACAGAGTAAGAAAGAAAATGGGCCATTGGTGTTCAAAGGGCCCCTGCCTTAGAGCTGGGGAAGAAGAAATGTGTGAACAGTACTGTGGAAACCTGCGTGATGGAAAGCAAGCACTGTTCAGACCTGGATAAGAAAAGGAACTTATCACGACATAGCCTTCTGCTCAGAGCACAGCGAATATAAACCGAGTAGAAGAGCTACTTGGTGACTTCATCTGCCTGAATCCTTTCTTTAGCATGAAAGTTTTCCTTCTCATCACAGAAGCACGTGTGGTTTATCATTGTAGTATGGCAATTGCAAGCCTTTATGGAGGCTGTGAAGCCAGCCAAACCAGGGATTATCCTGGGCCGCTCCCTATAATCTGGTGTCGCATCAGGAAGCGTCGAACCTGAAACATAAACTCCAAGGCTCAGGGAGCCGTAGGGTCACTATATACAAATAAGATCCTGCGCTTCCTCAAACAGTACTTCTTGAAGATAATAGATACTAGTTTCAAAACAATACACTGAACACTAACATTTTCTCTAAACGACAGGCACTTGAATACAATGTCTGAAGATGAAAATATATCCAAGCGGAAGAATGTGTTTAAGGAGATGGGATAGAAGAAAGGAATGCATGCGTCTAAATCTTTAAGTACAGATCCTCAGTTTGCCTCTCTGCACATGCTACCCCATCTCATCTTTCCCACCAATCCTTGCATCATGGCCCTGGGATTCTGGTGGGACCCTGGGATTCTGAGAGAGCAAGGACCTTGTTTGGTTAGAGAAAATCAAAGGTCCCAAGCCAAGCATACCTAACTAAGTCCTCCACAATATTCTCTTCATTGAGAAAAGCTACAAATTTTCCAGTGGTTTAGTCACTGTCACTGTGATCCTGACTTTTCACTGCAAATAAATAAATAAATAAGAAAGAAGAAGAAAAAAAATGAAATGAAATGAAATAAAAATGAAAAGAAAATGTCTACCAAGGCAGAAATGAATGAATAAACCAACTGTGGCATATCATACAATGGAATGCTACCCAGCAATAAAAATAAATGAACTACTAAAATGCACAGTGACATGCATGAGTCTGAAGAACAGTCTGTTGAATGAAAGAAGGCAGACACAAAAAGAAATTAATAAATTATTTCATTCATGTGAAGTCTAAGTGCATACGAAATGAATCTGGGCTATTAGAAATCAGAAGATATTATGCTGAGGAGGTAGAGTTAATTGGCTGGAAAAGGTCATGAGAAAACTTCTGTTCTCATTTGAAGTGGTGGCTATATGACTCCTTACAGAGGTTGATATCAACTAACAATGTAAGACATGCACTACATTTCAAAAATAAATAAAATAAAATGGAGGAGAGAGACTGGTTACCAAGGATTTCTGCATCGACCAGTCAACGAAAGACTGTGTGCTAAGATGTCCATTGATGTCAGGATTCCTGCCTCCTCTTCCCTGTGCTGACCAAGGCCACCCTCCACTCCGTCCTCCTCCAGGTCCATGCACCCATCATTTGATGTGAAGCCACAGAGCTGCCCAAGCTGCTTCTCCTGGCCTCCACAGATGCACCCTACTAAAAATACAATGCCAGGAAATCCACCACCAGAGGGCCCTCCCCTAATCAACTCTCATTGACCACTCACCTATTTACCTTCTAGAGAAATGCAACTCAAGTTTAGTTTACTCATGAATATGTCCCTGAGACACTGAAATTCAAGAAGTTAAATGTTAATGTCAGAGAAATGATGTTTGTGAGCACTAAACTCAGTTTAGTGTCAGTAGACATCAATTCATTCTACTCCACCATCCGACAAAAGTGGGTGGAATGGGCAAGCTGCAGTGCACATCTGTACAATCCAGAGCTGGTGGTCCATTAGGAGTTGCCTGTTTAAGAAGAGAGCAAAACTTTCAATCTTTCACATTTCTACATGTATCGGTACTGAGAAGTGAATTAATTCCTACCAATTAGAGGAGAATCTATGAATTTACTGTGTATAACTATGTTTTTATCTCTATCCTAGAGCAGAAGTGATTGGGTATATCTAATTTCACTTTGAGCTCACTTAATTTATGCCTTATTACTCAATAAATAATGACTAATTTGTTTAACTTACACCAAACATCAAATATGTGAAAGTCTCAAAGGTAAATAATACATTGAGAAAATATATGAGAGAATTTCATTATTTAGCACATATTTTTTCAAAGTGTTTCTTCTTGTCTAACTGTGTTTTAAATGTAAAACACATTTACCTTTTGAACATTTATAATTTCGTTTTTTAGAGATAAAAATATTTTCTTTTTATGTAGATAATTTTACAGTGCTTTATCAGTATTTTTAAGTTTCAAAGTAACTTACAAAAATAAAAAATGAACTATGCAAAACTCAACATAAATTTTAAATGTAACTGCAGAAATAGGACAATAATAATAATAGAAAAAATAAAACCTGAGGTCATCTAATTCACAAACTATATTCAAAGTTCCCTCTAAACTTGCTATACTTTGGGAAAAATTTTAGTTTTCATCTTACTAGTAGTCACTTCAAAGAGAGAAATACTAAATACAGCAATTTCATAGTTCTCATTTTATTAAGAAAAATAGTTGCTCAGTGGAAAGTGACTATTTCCAAGACAATATCTCCTAATAAATAAAATATTGCAATGTGTTGCAATGTAGTAGAAAAGCATTGCCAATTATATTGGACAGAAGGCTTTTTTAATTAAAATTTTTCAAGAAGGTAAGAAATAGCACAAAGCAGGAAGCATTTAGCTCTGACTCACATCAACTCTAAATATAGAAAAAGGATACTCTATTTTGCTACTTCTTTAAATTATCTGAAAAATATCATCCTTCATGATCACTGAACACCTAGGTGCTAAAATTGGTGACAGATATTCTATTTGCAACCATTAGGTTTTCAAATTCCACCATGACAGGGAGTAGCTCTGGGACACCTATAATCCCAAGATTAAAAGACTGTTGAAGACTTCTGCTCCCAGTTACGGAGAGCTAGATTGTATGAGATCAACATTCACAGGATATCTGGGCCTGGTGGCACATGCCTGTAATCCCACTACTTGAGGCTTAGATAGAAGGATTGCAGGTTCAAGACCAGCCTCAGCAACTTAAAGAGACTCTATTTAAAGTAAAAGGAGGGTTAGAATGTAGCTCAGAGGTAGAATGCTCTTGGGTTCAATCCCCAGTACCAAAACAAGAAAAAATATTCACAGGATAAAAATTAATGAACTGGTTAAACTTAAAAAGATAATAAACAAAACCAAAAAACATGAGTTTGAAGCTACCTTAGGTCAATCAATCCTGTATACATGAAAGGAAAAGTCCCAGAAAGAATGAAAACATAGAAATATAATCCAATACATGTACCAGTTTTACACACAGATTTAATAATCTACTTACAGTTGTTGAGATGCTATAAAGTAGAGCAGAATTATGCATGGTCAAAAATCTAAGATTATTCAATAATCCATTAGGTATACAAAGATACATGCTGGAGGACAAGATGCTTCCAGAAGAGGGTCTTCAATAAGCATATAGTCTTCCAAAAGGCTACGTTTGGGTGGGAAGTGTGCAATGGAAATGAAGAAGCCCTAATAAAAACTGAATCCCTCCTTCAACTCAGATCAATACCAGACTGAATTGAGGTGATCTGAACCTATCTTAACTACCTGAGAGAAGGGAAAATAAATTATAAGTGTAGGGATATCACACCATCCAGGACCTCAAGTAGTTTGTAAATTATTTCATGACATTCAATTAAAAATTAGCAGGCATCCCAGAGACAAAAATAAAATAATCTAAAATGAAAATTAAAATTTTTGACATTAGAAAACCCTCAGGATAACCAAATATTGAAGTTATAAGAAACAAGGAGTAAAATGAATATGACATTATGTTAAAGAAAGCTAATTATTTACAAGGAATGATGGCACATTCCTCTAATCCCAGTATTTGGGAGGCTACAACAGGAGGATCCCAAATTGGAGGCCACCCTCAGCAACTTAGAGAGTCCCTGTTTCAAAATAAAATAATAAATAAATAAAAACAGCTAGGGATTTAATTCAGAGAAAGAGAGAAAGTATAGATTATTTGATGGATAATATCAATAGAATGTAAGAATTGATAAAAAGTTAAATTGAAATTCTAGGACATAGAATAAAATAATAGAAATTAAAAACTCAATACATGTTATTAGCAGAGATGAACATGACTGTGGAGAATATTAATGAACTAAAATATAGGTCAATATATGAAAACTAGGATATGAAGAGAAAAGAACATGAAAATACAAAAAAAATTAAAAATATATAGAAGACACAGCAAATAGTCTGCCATATCTAGAATTAACATTCCTTAATAAAAGAGAGAAAAGAAGAAATATTTGAAGATCTGTTGGAGAGCTTTCAAAATCTAATGAAAGCTATCCACACACAGATACAAGCAGCATTAAAAATCTTGAACAGTATAAATGAAAGGAAATTGCAACAAGGAATATCATAGCAAAACTACCCAAATGCCAAAGAAAATGAGAACATTTTAAAAGCAGTCGGTGAGTTTTGTTTAAGGACATTATAGTTCCAAAGGAGCAACAATAATACCTGTGTACAGGGACTCTTCTTAGCTGTCCACATGAAGACTCCACACTTGCTCTTCCCTATGCCTGGGAGGCTTTTCTCCACAATCTTTCCAGACCTAGATTCTCTGACTTTCAGAGCTCAACCCAAACCACTTGTTCAGATAGAGCATCTTCTTCTTCTTTTTTTTTTTTTTTTTTTTTTTTT
>PVJS01001303.1:0-100780 GCA_004027185.1 Glis glis
TACAATGCACCAACAAAAACATGAAAAAAAAATATTCATTCACTGTGTGTGCATGGTATGTGTGTAGCCATGCATGTGTGTGCAAACATGAATATGTGTATCTGTGTCTAAGGCTCATTCACCGTGTGAGTGTGTGTGCAGTGTGCCTGTGTATCTGCATGTGTTTGTGCCACTGTGTGCATGTGGACAGCACTCCCCACCCGTGTCTGTTCCTGAGATGTTCCCCAGTTGTCCACATAGTTTGCGTCCTCACCTCCTCAGGTGTTCTAATTGGGGGCCCTGGGGTGGCAGGCCGTCTCTTCCCACCCAGATTAAAATGTGCCCTCCCTCCACGTATCCGCACCGTATGCTTGCTCGTCTCTTGCCAGTGTGCTTTCCCCTTAGCACCTGTCCGCCCCAGCACAGTCTAGATGTGTCCCTCTACTTGTCTCCATCTGTTACTCTCTCTAGAATGTGAGATCCACAAGAAGAGGGACGCGGCCTACACCACATGTCCATTTCTCATTCCCAGAGCTCCTAACAGTACATAGCTCCCGTTAGGTGGTTGATAAACATGTGTAACCAATAGTGTATGTGTATGTCTATTTACATATGAACATACACACGAGAAAAGGTGTGTGTAGACATATGTACATTTGTGAGCATTTGCCCGTGCATGGACATACCGATGTGTATGTGGCTGTGCATGTGACATCATACGTATGTGAACAGGCATGTGTATGCACCTGGATATGTGTATGGGTAATGAAGGCATGTGGAAATGCATGTGTGTGAGCATATATCTATGTGAACAAGGATATTTGTATGATGTATGAACTTGTGTGTGTGAAAGTATGGAGATACATACGAACATGTATGTTGACATGCATGTGTGTGAGCCTCCATGTGTGGATGGGTCTGAATATGTGTCACCCTGCATGAATGTGTAAACAGGCACACACATATCAGGGCATGGACATGGTTTGCATGTCTTTGCAACGGGGTTCAAATTCACCATCTTGTCACTAGGATTTCCTGATGACTTCACCACAGGCTCCTGGTCCACCTGGTACTGCAACACTAGGCCACCAGCTAGTCCTTGCCATCGATAGTCCTTGCCAGCGATGACAGGTGGCTCCTGGGCACCCGACCTATCTCCAGAGTCCTGGAGCCCAAGTGCAGTTCTCTCTTTCACCCTTGGCTACAAAGATGCCGTCCCAGCCTTCCTGAGTCTCGGAGACACAGGACAGTGTCTCCCATGGAGCCCTACTCCAGATGGGTGAGTCAAAAGACCAGGAGAATGTGTGCCCGAAGGAAATGACAAAGCAGTTAGGACGTCTGCAAGAAATCGAGACTTCAGGTACCTTGTGGATTCCCTGCTACTGAACTTCTTGTCCGCACAAGGAAACCAGTGACATTTGAACACCCAGAACCAAGTCCAAAAGCATGCTTAAATAAGGCTGAATTAACGTATACAATGAAATATTAAGTAGGGCTTGCTGAGTCAAAAAGAATATGTATAAGTGGAAGAGACAAAGAGGATATTAAAATGCAGAGAGCAGTGAGCTGATCTCTGGGACAAATGATCGAAACAGTAAAGGACATGAGGCAGATCTGTGTATCAAGAGGTGCTAGACACAGCACTGGGAAGCTTTCCACCAACACAGGGAGGTCACTGATGGATGCAAAAACGTCCCTACATGGAACCAAGCAAGGTTGAAAGGGACAAGGAAGAGACGTCCGCAAAACAGGACATCAACCTCCTCCCCTGTGCAGTGTGCTATTGATGAGGGCAATGGGGCCAGTGGCCCCAATGGAGGCAGGGCCTGCAAGGAGAGTCCAGATGCAGGAGGCAGAGGCAGCGTCCTTGACCCCTTCCCCTGAGCTGCAGAGCAAGAGGGGAATATTCAAAAGGAGAAGATGCGACATTCAAAATGATTATGCAGGCTTGCAGGGTGGTTGCCAAAACCAGAGACCAAGAGCTTCCAGCAGAAGGCTGTGGGCAGACGGCTTTACATTCCTACTGAAGCAAGGAAATTTGCCCTATAAGCCTTGAATGATTCTCAAGAGGTTTCCTGTTCATTCCCGCAGATCCTAATGGGCCAGCATAGACCTGTTAGTCAAAAGAGGCTTTATCTACATTATACCAAGTGTCAGGGCAGGCAGGGAAATCAAGCCCGTGTCCAGACGCCGGCTCTGTGGGGCATGAGCTATCTGCCTCTTCCACATGTTCTGCAGGCCACCACAAGAGGACACCCACTTCTGGATAGGAGGGGTTCACAAAAAATGAGTTCCACAGCCATAGATGTTTGGTGTGTCAGGTCATTTCAATATTTAATTTGTTAAATGTATGCAAGAATGCTTAGGATGGAAATATCTGGAGTTTACTTTAATTCAATTAATAATTTATGTATTGTTCCTCTTCAGACCATCCACCATGTAATTCAGAGGGGGACAATGAGGGGGGAGTCATGGTCACTGCCTCAGTAATGATAATACATCTTTATTCAATCATTGTCTCCATAAATATTTCCTGAATCCATTTTGCATGTTCAATAGCTGGTTGTTATAGATCAATTAAGGCAGCTGTGCCAGGAAGGGAAGTGGCCCAGGCAGCAGGTGAAAAAGCCCACTTTTGATGGAGGGGATTTCAGAGGGCTCCATGGAGGTAGAGGCAAGGGAGGGCTGGGGAAAGAACAGATTCTGTATGGTACAATGATGCCCATAGAGAGGAGGCCTGGTTGGGGTGGGTGCAAGCTAAGGCAGGAGGCTGTCTTGAAGGCAGGGGGTCTGCCAAGGGCCTGGGTTGTGAGGGCAAGATATTCCCCAGCTGAGGTTCACAAAGGCTCATCCACAGGTGTGTAAGGGTGGGAGGTATGGGCAGCAGGAAGGGGCTCTGGTGCAAGAAAGGCAGAGTGGGAGCCAGCATCGTGCAGGGAGGATCCATGACCAGGGGACCAAGAACCAAAGGACAGGCAAGCTGAGTGTTATGGTTTGGATCTGAAATGTTTCAAAGTCTCACGAGTCCTTGTCACAGTAATGTCCAGACATGGGGAGCTGGGAAGTGATCATGATGGCTCTGACCTCATCAGTAGATGAATTCCTTAATAGACTGATGGACTACTAGGTAGTGGGGCCTCGTTGGAGGGAGTAGGTCACTGCGGGTGAATCCTGGAGGGCTTTATCTTGTCACTAGACCCTCCCTATCTCTCTGCTTCCTGGATGCCATGAGCTGAGCAGCTTTCTTCTGCCACACCCTTCTGCCATCATGTTCTGCCTTGCCTCAGGCCCAGAGCAATGGAGCTGGATAACCAGGGATGGAGACCTTTGAAACTATCAGACAAAATAAATCCTTCCTCCTCTAAGTTGATTTTCCCAGGTATTTTTGGTCACAGTGATGAAAAGCTGACCAACACAGAAATTGGTACCAGGAGTGGGGTTGCTGCTCTAACTATACCTGACCATGTGGTTCAGAAACTTTTGGAATTGGTTTGCAGGAGAAGTTTGGGAAGGTTTGGAGATGTAGGCTACTGAAGCCTTAGAATGTGCTCATCAAAACTTAGTGGGAGATTCTGGTGGGAGCTCAGAAGACCAGAATCCTGATAGGAATGTGCAGAGTAGAAACTATGCTTGTGAGTTTTCAGATGGGAATGAGGACTCTTGGGAATTGGAACAGAGGCCATTAATGTTATATTCTGGCAAGAAACTTTCAACATTTTGTTCATACCATGATACTTTCTATGAGGCTGAATTAAAAAAGTGATGGAATAATTAATCTGGTGGAAGAAATTTCAAGGTAGCATAGCACTCAGGTAGTGGCATTGGTATTGCTGGAAGCTTTCATCCATGTTCACAGTGATAATCAGGAGCAAAATGCAGAGCAGGAAGATTTGAAAAGCTTGAAGTTTGGCCAGAGAAGCACATATAAAATTGGGGCCAAGGAAGACAGAGTTGCTGAAGAAATGACCACCATTAAAAGAAACCAAGTAGTATGCATGGAGATGATAGGAAATATGCCTTGAGGACATCTCAGAAATCAGCAAGGCCCCACCCATTATAGGCTCAAGGGTGTAAAATTGAAAACGTACTGGAAAGATTTTCCTTTGAGAAGAGAGCAGTGTTTCATGCAACTGCCTAGAAAGTTGTTTCCCCAGGATTTGTTTCACCATGCTCAGCTACTCCGGCACTCGAAGGCCACTGGAGCTGTGGGCCGCAGAGACCCAGCTACGACCAACTTACAGCAGACCTTGGCATTGTTCACGTGGTGCTGGTTTTGCAAGAATAAAAACCAACAGGAGTTATGGAGGCTTCCACCCTGATTTCAAAGAAAGGCCTGGGAGGCCAGGCCATGTGTGTCAGGGTCAGAACCCTGGTAGGCAGCCATTGAGAGGGTCTTGAATGAAGCTGTGATAGTGAAGTTGAAGACCTGCGATGGAGACCCTAGGAATTCAGAGATGCTGGGTATGTGGAACATCTGCCAAGGAAAGCTGCTGGCTGCAGACAGAGCCAGGCTAAAAGAGAGGCCATGTGGGCTGCAACTAGAAAGCCATAGGGGTGAGGCTGCCTTAGCACTTTGGGGCTCACATCTTGCCACCATGTGCCCCAGATGCCAGACAGGGAGGTATAGGACTTCATGTTTGACCTGCTGTGTTTTGGTCTGTTTAAGCCCCTATTCCTCCCCGTTAGAATGAGAATGTTTACAATGTTGTATTGGATACTGGATGTATGTAACTTGTGTTTTATTTTTGGGGGGCTCACAGATAAACTTTTCCTTGAGTCTCAGAGGAGACTTTGGACTTAGATTTTTGAGCAATGCTATAACTGTTAAGTCTCTGGGGACTCTTAGGGATGAAATGGGTGCATTTTGCCTTGTGTGAGATGGGCATGAACTTTTGGGGGCCAAGGGTGGAATGTTATGTTTTGGATATAGAATGTCTGAATGGAGCAGCGTCCAGAAGGGGGGCTTTTGTGAAGTGATTGCATCATGAGGACTGATCTCATCAGTGAATTAATCTATCGATAGCTAGATGGGCTACTGGGAGGTGGGATCTAGTTGGAGGAAGTAGGTTACTTCCTGGAATGGTTTATCTTCTCCCTGGCCCCTTTCTCTTTGTCTGTCTGTCTGTCTGTCTGTCTGTCTGTCTCTCTCTCTCTCTCTCTCTCTCTCTCTCTCTCTCTGCTTCCCACCAGCTATGAGCTGAGCAACTTTCCTCCATCAAGCCCCTGTGCCATGATGTCTTCCTTACTTCAGTCCCAGAGCAAAGGAGCTGGCCAACCATGGACGGGGACCACTGAAACTGTAAGCCAAAATAAACCTTTCCTTCTTTAGGTCATTTTTCTCAGGTATTTATCACAGCGATGCAAAGCTGCCTAACACAGTGTCCATGGAAGGTCTTAGAAGAAGGTGTCTGGGATAATTCTGGGTGTCCATCTTGTTCTCTAGACAGACAGTGATGCTCTGATGACAATGAGCAGACAGGGCATGGACCATGGTGGGAAGGAGGAAGAGGAGCTTAATCCCAGACAAGTTCCATTTGAAGGCAGGACACTGGTCTTTCTAACATATCATGTGTCCCCATTACCCACTGGATAAAACCCAAAGAATAGATTAGTCGAGGCTTCTGGGTGCCCCTGCGCTTGTCACTGTGTTCCAGGGCAGCCTGCTTCTCTCCCCACCTAACCTTGATTGCCCAGCCATTATGAACTACACACCTCTCTCCTCCTAACAACCCATACGCTCCTGACCTCAGGCATTGGCAAATATCATTCCTCTGTCCAGAGCACTCTTCCATTCCTACATGCTACATGTCTGCTCACAGTCATGTTTTCAGGGGAAAGACCCAGCCTACGGTCTGGGTCCTCAATGGGACCCGCCATTCCGGGTTCCAGGTCAGCTCTGTTTTTCACTGTAGGGCCAAGCATCGTGTGTGCCTGACTCACAGAGGTACCTCTGCCCTGAAATCTGAGAAGATCGTTGTTCATCTGGCTTTTCCTTTCCTCTGGAAGCTCTGCCACCTCCTCAGGACCATGAGTCCAGGCTGCCACGTGACCTCCGTGTGGACAGATGGCATGGTGCGGGTTTCAGCCCCGGGAAAAGGCTTGGGCACATCAGCATTGACTCGATGGCCTGTCTCACCAGGACACTGGGTCACCCCGGCTAGAGAGGGCCCTCAGCTGTGGTCATCTTCCTGCTTCGAGGTGATGGGACCAGGGCCTCATTTTCTCTGCTGAATACATGCACAGGCCTCGTGGAGATGGTGAACTGAACCGAACGTTTTTTTGAGGAGTTTATTTTTATAGCTTTTACATTTATTTATATTTATCAAATCTGTACCCATCACTAAAATCTCTTTGGAGGGTTTTCAAAAATTAAAGAATTGCATCTAAAAATACTGACCTTGATATTCAGCGTGCATGGATAACTCCCCAGTCCCAGGACATTAAGAGGAAGATGTGACAGCCCCTGTGAGTACTCAGAGGGCCAGGAACATGGAAAAGGGGTGTCTCTGCCTTCACATCACACCAAAAATAGTCCCAACGCGTAGCTGAATGTGATCATGTCAGGACAGGAAAATACAGCCTGCGAGCCTGAAATCCATTCACTTCCCCTCGCTTCTTCGTTTTCACTTGCTCTCCCTTGCAGTGCACCCTGAATAAGTATTCATTTATTAAACAAGTAAATGGGGGCTCCAGGTTGGGCTGGACAGCCATGACAAACTCCACATCCAGAGTCCTGGCCACACAGAGGTCGTGGACCCTCCAGGAGCAATTAACTTCCCTCTGCTAGGGAAAGGAGAGTCAAGGTGCTAACAGGGCCCCCCATCGGAGGGGCCCGAGCCAGGCTGAGGAAACTGCCTGACCTTACAGTGGCTGTGACTGAGAGGAATTAAAGATGGATCTGACTCTCATCAACCTAGCGAGACCTTGTTTCAAAACAAAACAAAACAAAACAAAACAAAACAAAACAAAATGTAAAATAGGGCTAGGGGTGTAGCTTGGAGGTAGACTGCCTCTGGGTTCAATCTCTAGTACCACAAAAATAAAATAAAAATAAAACAAAATGGCAGGACCCCTGTGGGCCCCAGGAGGAGACAGAACTGTTACAGGTATCCAATGACCTACACTGTGACTGGAAAATTAGGCTAAAGCCCCACACAGTCAAACTGGACTTTTCCTCGGCTTGTATCACCTTGGGGTGGTGACAGGCAGGGCAGATGTTCAAATGGAGTGCAGAGAGGAGCTGAGATGGAGAACACTAGCGATGGCTGAGGCAGACCTGACCCAGGTTGGACAGGGCACCCTGAGAAGCCGTTGTCTTGGTGATGCCAGGCATCCAAATGACAAAGGTCTACACTTAACGCAGCTATCATCCACTCGATCTCCCTAAGGATTGGGATGCCCACAGCAGTGGTGTCCTCACCCTGTCCCTGAGCCCTTCAGGCAAAACACAGGCGGAAGAGCCCCAGGGAGGCCCCTGAATGGGCAGCTGGGACGGCCCACCTGGCCCAGGTCCTCTGAGCATCCCAGGATTAGCTCAGCAGACAGGAAGTAGAGGGAACTGACCTGGCCACCTGGGCTGCCCACCAACATCTGCCCCGCCATACTGCCTAGCCTCCCAGGATCCTCTGCATTGGGGTGACTCTCTTTCACACAGGGGCAGGGGAAATCCTACTCTTGGGCAAAGGTAGGAATCTGGGGGAGGTACCATGAGAGGCAGTAGCATGCCTGGGTCACTCAGCCATGATCAGGGTAAAGACAAGGCAGGCCATGCCCCTCCCAGCATGCCCTGTGCCTCCCAGCATGCCCCATTCCTCCCAACATTTCCTGTCTCTCCCAGCATGCCCGTCCCTCCCAGCATACCCTTCCCCATATTCCCGCCCTGTCCCAGTCTGTCTCCCAGCATGCCATTTTCTATCCCAGCATTCCTTGTTCCATTGCAGCACGCCTTATTTCTCCCAGCATGCCCTGTTTTGCCAGCTGCTGCCTCTTGGGAAGACTCTATGTGAACCCGCCTGGTAGATCTGCCACCAGCTGGCAGGATGCTTGTGTCCGGCCTCCACCCTTCCTGCCTTAGATCAGGCAGCAGTACCTGCTCACCTAGAACACACATGGTGTCAGGCCCAGTCAGCCAGGAGAACCACATGTACGGGGTCCTGGAGAGGAAAACATCAGAACCCCAGATCCGGCTTTGAAGGATCATGCTTCTGATTAGGAATGTCTGGGACAGGAGCCAGTAATGGTGAGGTCGACCCTGGGAGAGGGAAGAAGAGGAAGAGCCTTCCCCATGGCCATCTCTGTCTCTGCTTCTGAGACTCCCAAGTCTCGCTGTGCTGTGTGCACGTGCGTGTGTTGATGATTCTGAGCGTCTCTGTCTTTGCCTTGGGCTCCCTATTGGTGTCTCTCCCCACGTGGGATCAACCGTACTGTCCTCTAGAGACCATCTCCAGCTGCCCCTGCCCCTCTGCCCTGGTACTCCCCTGACCTCATGTCCCAACCCAGTTCTTTCCTCTGCCACCCTTCTCAAAGACATCACTACCAGGAAGTCTCCATCTAGTCCCACGCCCTGTGTGGACACCACGCCCCTTCCTGTGCCTCCTGCTGTGGTCTGAATGTCTGTGTCCCTACGCCCGCCTGTGTCATTCTTAAAACCTCACCTCCCAGGAAGTGGCGTGAGGAGGTGGGCCTTAGGGAGGTCATCAAGGCCTGAGGGTGGAACCTCATGAATGGGACCAGTGTCCTTATAAAAGAGGCCAGAGGGAGATACGTCATCTCTTCTATCATGTGAGGACACAGAGATAAGGACACAGAGATAAGGACACAGAGAGAAGGCACCGTGTTCTCTGGGGAACAGACCTTCGCCAGGCACTGAACCTCCCGGTGCCTTGACCTTGAGCTTGCCAGGCTCCAGAACTGTGAGCAAGGAGCGTCTGTGGGCCATAAACTCCCACTGTATGGTATTGTACCGTAGGAGCCCAAACCGACGAAGCCAGTCCCCTTACCAGGCAGAGAGTAGCAGGCGCGTTTGCTCCTGCAGCAACAATGCTCTGTCCCCGCTCCGGTTCTCAGGGCCGCCTCCACTGCCTCTCAGCGACTGCCCTCACCTTCACAGACCTTGCATTGTTCAGTGAATTTAGCCACTGCAGGCAAGAACCTTCCCTACTTTTCAGCAGACAGAAGGTTCCGCAGATAATATTCTTCTGTAAAACTCAGTAATTATGTATTTGGTTGCTACCAACCGCAGAGAAAAATATGCATATTAAAGAATCCATAATTACATAATAAGCACTTACTGTCAGTTGCATTTTGTGACTGTGCACTCTTGGTCCCCTTTATCTTAAAAAAAATCAAAAACAATTACCATAAACACTAAAATAAATCAAGCACCAAGTGTCAGGTTAATGCAAAATTAGGGGTTTGCTTGGAGCGCACTGGTAGGTTTCAAATCGCATATTCTGAGTCCTTGTCACGTAGCATTTATCGGTGGCCCGGCAGTAGAAGATGCCACCCTCGTGGGACGGCCAGGGCCACAGCCCCCTCAGAAAGGCCGACACAAAGCCCGGAGAGGCCTCTGGCCCAGCCTGCTTGGATTCAAATCCAGCCAAGTGTTGGGGCATCTGGGGAAGTTCTGCAACCTCCCTGAGTCTCAATCACTTCTTGGGAAATGGAGTATTTATCTCATAGAGGTTGTTGGGGAAACAATGTCTCCCCAGTGTTCCTGTTCTTCTTCCAGGTATTCCCCCAGAAAACAAGCAAAGAAAGGGGATGAACGCACTCCCTGGCGGGGATGGTCTCCTAGCCAGTGTTCACAAGAAGCAATTCTTGCAGTGGGTGCCCTCGGGAGGGAACAGGCTCGGTGGCTTCCCCTCTGCCTGAACCTTTCTTCTGCCTAGAATAAGGAAGCAGTGCTGGGGATGGAGCTGCCATCTTGGGTCCATGAGGCAGCCTAGAGATGGGTAGGCAGAAAGGTCTGAGGAGACAGGGTCCTGGGTGGTAGCATGGAGCCAGCACGCCATCTTGGTCTGCTTCTCCCTGGACTGCCTCAGTATCTGAGAAAGACAGAGCCCTTGCACTCTCCGCACTCCTCTTTGGGGAGACTCTTCTTATATGCATGTCGTATCCAAGTTGCTACTATTCTGAGGTAGAAGCAATGGTTTCTAGCCTTTAGCATCTTCTGCCTTGGGCTCCTTCCAGGGGCCCCGACTCTGAGAACAGCCCATCACACTGCGCTCTGAGCCTCTCTCCTCCTGTTGAAGGTCATGAGAGCTGTCCGGCCTCTACTGGCAGGACCCAGCAGCCCAGCTTCCCCTGCTACCGGCTCCAGCGATGTGTTCCCAAAGCTCAGCTCAGAGTCTGCTCCTCCCTCCCCTGACTGACCTTCCAAGGAAGGCACTGAGTCCTGGGGATACCCACTTTGTTTCTGAAGACATTGAACACCAGGCCACACAAGCAGCCATCTCTTCCTCCGGGAACCATGGTCTCCTCTCTTTTTCTATATTCAGGCTTCAAATGCGCCAATCAAAGCTCCTCCCCCAGCACCCTTCCTAACTCGGTACCGCAGAGCAGGGTCTTCCCTGATGTCATGGCTGTGTTTTCTCGTTACCATCTGTCAACCCTGACTGTGCCTATGGCTTCAGTTGTTCAAAACCTCAGCAGGACAGAAGCCCCTCCAGCAGGGATAAAGTCCGTCCCTGAGCTTTGGAAGGGTGCTGGGGACTTGGTTATTTCTCAATGGATATTTGTAGACTAGGTGGAGGAATAAGTCAATAAATCAGCCACTCGATGAATGGACGAGTGAACGCGTTTCCTCCATCCAACCTGTGGGTCTCATCTCCCCTGCGTGCCCTGGCCCCTGGTCCCCACGTTCGCCTGGGTGGGTCTGCAGCTCTCCCATGATTCTGCCCCCTCTCGCTCTGTGTCCCCCACCCCCACCTGCACAGCATGGTAGCTGTTGCCGGTGCTGGGGCTGCTGGCTTCTCACCATCCTTCGGTCCCACCCCCTGCAGGAGCTGACCTCAGACTCCAATTCCCCCACCACAGCGGCCCGTTAAAGGAATAGATGAGTTAATGATGACGAATCGCGCAGATTAAAGTTGAAGTTGGAATTGTTTAAAATCCAAGGACGGAGGAGATTCTTGTTTAAAGACTAGACTCCAACAGCTGAGTTCTGTGTGGAGGCGTTGAAGTTGGGACCAGAAAAATAATAAACAACCCAACCTGTCTTTGCACTGTTCCGCCCGAGGCAGTCCGGTAAGTCCCAGGACACCGCCGCCTCTGCTGATGGCTTCCTCTACCTGCCAAGAACCGCCAGCTGCAGCTAAGCGGCGGGTGTGTGCCGGCCTGGGCCCCAGAGACGCGGGTCCTGGCAGCCGTTTCCCTCACAGAGCACATGTGACCCATGCCACCCTGACTGCGCCAGCACCGGGGGCAGAGGCTGCTCCCGGCCATCGACTCTTGCCTTGCCGAGGGGAGATAGCTCCTGGGACCCGGCACCAGCAGGAGGGGGCTGGGGTGGTGCAACGGTTAAGTGTCTAGTGCCTGACCGATGCCCTAAGGCGGTCTAAAGAGAAGCCTTGAACCTCCCAGTACATAGCCCAATGTCCCTTTCAGAGGCGCAGTGTGTGTGTGTGCGTGTGCGTGTGCGTGTGTGTGTGTGTGTGTGGTGTGTGTGTGTGCGTGTGTGTGTGTGTGCGTGTGTGTGTGCATGTATGTGTGTGTGCGTGTGCGTGTGTGCGTGTGCGTGTGCATGTGCGTGTGCATGTGTGTGTGCGTGTGTGTGTGCGTGTGTGTGTGTGTGTGTGTGTGTGCGTGTGTGTGTGTGTGTGTGTGTGTGTGTGTGTATGTGCTGCATAAAAGTGAATCTTCCTGGAATTCAGATCTAGAAGTTCTCCCAGGCCAAAGTTGCCTTCTGGTCTGGTCTGTGGAGCTGAGGGCTGGTGCACGAGAGGCCTGGGGCTTCCAATGCAGACTGTAATAGGACCCGGGATGGGGGGTGAGGGTGGAGACCCCCGGGGTCTAATAAGTTCTCCACATGGGACCAAGGCCTGGCGAGTGGAGGGTCCCCACCCCGGTCACAGCCAACACTGAGGAGACCAGCGTCTTAGGAGGTGGAGTAAGTCATTGGAAGTAGAGAGAATGGACACCTGGACACCCCTGTGCCCATGTGGGCTGGCCCGGAGGCTCACAGCGTCTTCCCACCACCAGAATCCCTTTCTCTCCCAGGCTTCCTCCCACTCCCACGATGCCCGCCACCGTGGCTGCTCCACTGGCCCATGGACAGAGCCTCGGTGGCACAGGCCCCACGTCCTGGGCTCCAGTGTTCGGCCGGGTGGACATGTCCCCTTCTGAGGGCTGCCCCCTTTGCACCGCACAGGGTAGGAGCAGATTCCCACCCATGCCCACCCTGCCCAGCCCCTTCCTCCCTCACAGCAGCAAACTCCCACTGCTGGGCAGCACCTCCTCTGCACTCAGGGGTCTCCGTCCTTCCTTGGCCTCCCCATCCTACTGAAAAGCTGCAGGCTCACCACGTCCGCTCCAGGTCCTGAGTCCCCATGCCCACCAACTCTCAGCCTTGCCAGGACGTCTCCAAGGCCATGCTGAGGTTTTCTTAAATAAGGCATTTGGGGTATTTCTATATTGTATGAAATGCCATACAAATATTTTATTACATATTGTATTTCATTCTGTGAAATTTTCATGTTAGGGAAATATTAATTTTCCAAATGTATGCATGTGATTGATTTTTATATTCTTTGAATATTTTTATAAACTGAATTTGCAAATGAGGGGGGAAAAATCCTTGGTTTCAGAAGGCAGAGCCGTCACACTGGCGCCACCAGATGTGGCTTCCTGAATCTCTTAGGTACATAACCAGCCCCGGCACAGACTTCTCCAAGCAGAGCATGGGACCAAGCCTTCTGTGGCTCACTGTCCCCAGACACACCAGAGATGCGCAGGCTCACTCGACTGGCATAGGTTTTAGTCTGAAGAAATAAAAAGCAATTTGTAAACCCCTGGATATACCCTCACAATTAAACAATTTCCCAAAATAGAAAGCTGTAATAATTGAACGAATGTGCGGGTATAAGCAGAGGATGAGCAACCTGCAGACATGCTCATGGGCTGCGTGTCAGCGATCTTTCCTTGTGAGGCGACAGATCACATGACGTGAAGAAGGTTCAGGCTGGTAACCAACTGCGCTGTTCATGGGCTCTGAAAACGTTCTCGCCACCTCCATCCCTGGAGGCCGCTGATTCTGCATTTGGTATAAATGTTTCCCATGCATTTACAAAATCTTCTGCAAATATATATTCCTGCGCAGATTATAAATTTGGTTCTGTATTTTAAAATTGCATATTCACAATACACCGTGCATGTGCTGAGATATGATACGAATGCAGCACGCTCTTCTCCATTTGCTTTTCCTCTGGGCTCTGCTCATTGTGGGTTTGTTACTGTTCTTGTTGTTGTTGTTGCTGTTCTTGTTGTTGCTGTTGCTGTTCTTGTTGCTGTTGCTGTTCTTGTTGTTGTTGTTGCTGTTCTTGTTGTTGTTGTTGCTGTTCTTGTTGTTGTTACTGGGGATTGAGCCCAGGGACATTCTACCTTTGAGCCTCACCCTCAGCCTATTTTATATTCTTATTTTGAAACAGGGTCTCACTAAGGGTAAGGGTCACCCTAAGTTACTGAGGCTGGCCTCAAACCTGAAATCCCCTGTCTCAGCTTCTCTAGTACTAGGATTACAGGCGTGCACTCCACACCTGGCTTGTTCATGTATTTGAAGTTCATCTTAATCAATGCACACAGATCTATTTCATCCTCTTTAATGAAGCTACTCACCTTGTGAATAAGCCTCCGTGGCAGAGCCTGCTGCCCATTCCCATGCCAACCTGCCCCTTCCTGGGCATCGACTGCCAGGGGGCCAAGTCCGTCTCTCCTGAAGCCAGTGGGCCATGACTCTGTTCTTACTGTCCGGGGAGGCTGTACTGATGGGAGCAAACTCTGCCCTTTGCTCAAAAGAGAATGTGATTGTCAATCTCCCCCTCTGTCCACATCTTGACAGCAGGACCCGCAGCTGCCTCGATTGGACTCTACAGATGATGATGATGGGAGGGACAGAAGGACACTTAGAGGGATGACCGCTATGTGTGTAAGAGGCAGCCTGCAGCAACCTGCTAGAACTCTTCTTTGTCTGAGCTAATGTGACAGGAAAACCATGAAGAACAAACCCTTCTGTACCTGTAACGTGCTTTCAACCAGACCCCCCTTCCAGGCCAGGAAGACGCCTGACACTTGTTCTTTGCACTGTCCCATCCACAGTCAATCACCTAATGAACCGATATGCTAATGAGGGATTGAAAAATTGCACCCGTTTGACTCAACAGCATCTATCCAAACTAGTTTTCAATTAGGTCCTCTATGAACTGACTCCTCCCCTGCCCTCACCCCATAAAAATGCCCACCCTAGACTGTAAGGGTGGCTCTCTCCAATTCTGCCAAGAGAGAGAGGCTTGCATGAAAGCTTTCTCTTTGTCCTGTTGAGCCGCGTCCCTTGTCCTCCTTTCTACTAACAGTGACCTGAGCCTCTCTGCGGCCAGCGATTGCCGCTGCATGTGAGGATGCTGTCATGTGAGTGAGAATTAAGCCTCTCCACCTTCAGAGGAAAGCGTGGACCCCCAGCCCATACCCACCTCACCCATCTATTCCCCTTCGGGGACATCGAGGTCCCCCACTGCCTTGTAACTCGCGTCCTCCTGCAGTCTCTGTGGGCACGTGTGTGGGGTATTGAGAACGCTGGGTCACCAGCACAGTTTCCAGGTGCCACCATAAGCCACGCACCTGCCTGGCGGGAAGGCCGCTGTCTCCCAGCGATTCCTGCGGTCACACTTGGGATATCTCAGTGTCAGTGTGAACTCCCTGACCACTCACGAGTGTGGTCGTCTTTTCTATGTGCTCTGCCCTGGGCTCTCTTTTGATGGCTGTGGCTGGTCTCTGCCTGGTTTCCCATGGGGCTGTCTACTTTTTGTTTACACATGCGCGTTCTTTTTATGTGTTGAATCTATTCTTTGTTCCTCGCGCTGGTTGCAGTTCACGTCTCTGAACCGGGGTTGGTTCTTTCGCCTCAGACGTCAGGTGTAAGTCTCCTTTCTAGAATGCAGCGCTCTTTATAAGAGAAAAATAACATTTCATTTATTTTGTGGTGATATTTAAACAAAATTCTGTCTCTTTTGGGGGGATACTGGGGATTGAACCCAGGAGCATTCTACCTCTGAGCCACACCCCATCCCTATTATATTTCTTATTTTGAAACAGGGTCTTACTAAGTTGCTAAGGGCCTTTTTTTTTTTTGTGGTACTGGGGATTGAACCCAGGGGCATTCTACCTCTGAGCTACACCCCCGGCCCTATGTTTTATTCTTTATTTTGAAAAAGGGTCTCACTAAGTTGTGGAGGGCCTCACTAAATAGCTGAGGCTGGCCGCAAACCCGGATCCTCCAGTCTCAGCCTCCCAAGTACTGGGATTACAAGCGTGCGCCACCACGCCCGGCTTGCTGAGGGCCTTTCAAAATTGCCAAGGCCGACCTTGAATCTGTGATCCTCCTGTCTCAGCCTCCCAAGGACTGGGATGACAAGTGTGCGCCACCACACCTGCCCTTTCTTTTCTCTTTAGAAGTATTCCTATTTCCGGTTACTGATTTTCTTTCGTATGATTTAAGTTGTATTTGGTCCTCTTAATGATCTGTTTTATGTCCTATTGCTGATCTGTTACTGGCCCCTCACATTATGGGGTGTAGCTGTGTCCACACACAGATGCAGGGACGCCTGGCTTGGCTCCCTTCTGCCCTTGCTGTCCTCAACGGGACCTTTCCTGTGGGCCCCGGGCTGAGACCTTGGGGAGATGTAGCCAGCTTGGATCTCTCCCACTTCCCCATGTCTCAGTTTTGTTAAAATGGTGTGGCGCTGTAGCAGGGTTGTTGACTTTTCAAAAGGACCTCTCTGTAGAGTCCGGAAACCCGGTCCCTTGCAGCCACGACCCAGAGCTTTACACGTCAACACCGCCCGTCTGCGCCCGTCTGCGGGCATTTACTTCGCCTGATGACATGCATACAGGCGTCTGGCAAGGGAGAGATTTATCGAATTTTTAACTGTCAGTTAAAATAGAGAGTATTGAACTTTCTATTTCGGTAGCCTTTCTGAGCAAGGTCAATACTGTGTTATTTTAGTCTGGGGCTGAAGGTTGGCGACGTCTGTCACCTGTCACCCGTGAGCTGATATTCATAATCCACGCGATTCTCTGCCTGTCAGGAGAGCAAAAGCAACATGTCCCCTCTGCCTCCCTGATAACGGGAGACGAGACCGACGCCCGGTGGGGCAGAGACGGTGGACAGTACAGGAAATGGTACAGATGGGATCCTGCCCCTGCCCTGGAGCCTGCTGGGACCCACACGCCAGTCAGTCAGGGCCGAGCCCCAGGAACACGGCTGGAGGCACGGCTGGCCCGGGCAGAGGCTACTGTCTGGCTCATCTGTCCACACCTGCGCGTGGACCAGACCTGAGTGTGCAGGCCCTGTCGGTGATCACGTGAGTCCACCGGCCTCGGTCTCCTTGTCTGTGACACAGGAATAATAACACCACACACCACGCAGGTATTTCTTTTTCAAGTAACGTTAGCCTTTATTAATTTCATTGTGTTTCACAACAACCTGCCACTGATGTGAACAGAAAAACCTAACAGGTGTTCCTAACAAGTAATTTGAAAAGTAGGAAAACGCAACCATGGGAGAGAGTGCTATTAGTGAAAAGCCAATATACGTGGGGAAGATGTTTGAGGTTCTTGAATATTTGAAAGAAGTGAAGACAAGAACTCCCCTGGGCTCAATCCAACGCTCTGACCGGCCCAGGCGCTACGGGGTGGAGTCGGAGACCAAGAGCCTGCGGAAGGTGTCCAGGGCGGCGGGGAGGCTGGGGGAGGCGGCACCTGGCGCCGGGCAGGGGGAGCCCCGAGGCCAGGCCGCGTCCCCCCGGGCGCCGTCCCCCAGCTCCACCCAGGGCAGCAGGTAACAGTTGCAGGGCAGCTCCTCCTGCAGGTTCTCCAGCCGGGAGTCCTCCAGGAACCGCAGAGCGTAGCGGGTGCCTGCCAAGCTGCGGAGGAGCTCCTCCTGCAGGCGCCGGTAGTAGGTGATGCAGCCCACTTCGGTCGGCCCCAAGCAGCCTTGCAGCCGCCGGAACCCTGCATCAAAGAAAGCCTCGCGGCGCCTCGAGAACCACTCCGACACTTGGTCTTCTTTCAGGTGGAGCCTGGCTGCCAGGCCCTCCATGTCCTTGTTGGATGGGTAGCCGTCCATCTTGAAATAACTTTCCAGGACCCAAAGCTGACGCGTGCTGTAGTTCTTGATAAAGGGAGACTGCCTGGACTTGGAGGAGCCCTGGAAATCGCTGGGTTCCTGCATGCTGGCTCCCGCTCTGATTGCCACAAGTGAGTGCCACACAGATATTTCTAAAAGTGCTGGCCTTTGTCACTCAATGTGGATCGGTACACAGGTCCCAGGAGGGCTTTGAGGGAACAGGCGTGAGAGAGAGGACGGGAGTTCCTCCAGAGCACGGAGAGGAGGGTGAGGAAGGCTGGTGGCTGGGGGGCCTTCAGAGGCGGCCAGTGGCTCACGTCAAGGACCCTTGCTCAGGGAAGCCTCGAGGAGCAGGTTTGCACAGGGCTGGACCAGGAAGCCCAGGACCGCGCACCACAAAAGCAGGGGCTTTGCCTGGAGGTCGGGGCTGCCCTTAGGGGATCCTGAGCTGCAGAGGAGGGATGGAAGCAGACCTCTGCTCTCAAGAGTGGCTTCCAGGAGTGCCTGAGGAAGCATCCTCTTGGGGAACTCCCAGCCAGTCACCGCACCCCAGGAGCCAGGACTCCAGGCAGCAGTACCCACAGACAGTGGCCCATAGGCCGCGGACGCCCCCAGCAGCTGACCCTCACCACGAAGCCGACGAAGGCCTTCCCAGGAGCTGAGCCAGTGGAACTCCAGGCTGCTGGCTCTGCGGTCGCTGCAGCCCCTCCAGCAATATCTGAAATTAGAAATCGCTGTTAATGTTGAACCACTTATGAGGTGAGGTGGTGCTGTGCGTTCACCCAGGGCTAATGAAGGCCGTGATGAATGGAGTGCTGCTCGGAGCCAGGCTAGCGAGGGCAGCCCCCCGCGGCCTCCCCAGGGCCCTCGTTGGAAAAGGGGAGCTGTGTGTGCTGTCCAAGCCCTGCAGAAGGTGTGTCCATCCCGAGGGCACCCAGGAACCCCTCAAAAGCCAGCGGCTCTTCAGAAAGATTGGGAAAGTTAAGCTCTGTTTAACTGTTGAAGTTGGGGAAGGGTAGTTCCCGCAAGTGCCTGACTCTAGAGACCCCTGTCTGTCCAGTGAGGTCCCCCTGGGTATCTGCAACCCAACCTAGTCCACCTGAACTCAGGGCTCACCTTCCCGACACCTGCTGTTCTTCCTCCTCCTCCTGCTCTCTCCTCCTCCTCTTCATCCAGCCAGGCACCCAGCACCCATGGAAGGGCCTGCCTCTTGTTGATCTGCACTTGCCTGTGGGCCACAGACACCCCAGAGCCCCATGTTGGACCAATCAGGATTGGTAATTCGTTTTCATTTTGATTTAAATTAAACTTCAAGCCCTTATTCCTAGACCTGGTGGTGCCTCAGGCCGCAACATCGCCCCTCTGTTCCCTGCAAACTGCAGAGCCAGCGAACCAGCCCGAGGCCCACGCACACTCAGCTCTGACGGACGTGTGCCGACGCTAAAAATAGGCCGCAGGCAGGGGAGGGCCACCTGAACGTCTCCCGTTTAATATTTTATGTGACTTCCGAAGTCAAATTTAAATATAAAATTGAACCAAGTGACATGCTGGGGAAGCCACGCCCGGCAAGCGGGAAGCAGGCAGGACTTCCTGCGGCCTGCATTCTGCGGTGACATTCACAAGAAGCTCCCCAGATGTGGAGAAAGTTCCAGAAAGCAGCACAACTATATTGGTGCAGTGCTTGTGGGCTCTTGCCAGTGAACCCCAACCTCAAACAGGAAGAAGTCCAGGGACCTGTGTGGTCCAGGCCAGTTGGTAACCTCCACGTGGTGGAAGCCAGGTCCTGGTCCCAGCTCCCTGCGCAAACTGTCGTCAGAGCCCAAGGCCAGCATCCAGGCAGGCTCTGCACACAGGGGCTCAGGATGACGGAGGAGGCCCAGGGATCTGTCCAGCGTGGAGCTGGGATACCTCTGGGCAGGCCTTGTGTTGAGCCGGTGGTGTCCATGCACCTCTGTGCCTGCAACTCCAGCCCTGGAGAGTGGAGGGCAGCGAGGGGCCATCCCGTATTACAGACAGGGAGGAAGGATCAGGCCCGCACACACGTGAGCCTCCTTCCTGTCTGTAGGACACCAGCTGCCTTACACTCCATGGCCCGGGCTAAGGGAATTGGGACAGAAAGAGGTGACTGTCCCTATTAGGGGACAGTCCTTATTAGGGGAGCCCTAAGGGCAGATGATTGAAAGCCACTACCATTACCAAGAGTCCACTGAGCGTGCAGGCTTTTACAAATGTCGGCCTTAATCACCCACAGCTTGATATAGATTATCAGCCCGATTCCACCGCAGATGTAACTAAGGACCAGAGACGGATGGGCAGGCATCGCAAGGGCGCCCAAGGGGCTGGGACGGGTGGGGATTTGAACTGGTCTCTCTCTCTCCAGAGCTGGACAGATCTGGGGCTGCCTGCTCCTCCTGTTCATTGTCTTCCCGCTCCCTGAGGCGTCTGGCCCCCGCTGAGCACAGCTGGCCTCTCTCTGCTCAGAGATGCCAGACCCTGGGACGCAGACTTCGGAAATGTCTTCCCGTGCATGCCTGGCGCTTCGCTCTCCTCTTTGGAAGCCGGGTTCCTGCCTGGGTCTCTGCAGGCTGCTATGGCTGGTCCTCAGCAGTGCTTTTCCTCCACGCCGGTCGCGGTTGAGTTGGCATTTGGGGGTCTTGCTGGTCCCTGTGACAATGCACCTCCTCGGCCTCAGGGAGGAGCCTGGGGCAGGGCCCAGGGCCCAGCAGCTGGGCTCAGCAATTAGAAGGTCTGTGGGTCTGCCAGCCTCGGGCGGCTGTTGTGCGGGAGAGGATTTGGGAAGAGAGTCTTTTGTTGTGGAAAGGTCGCACAGATACTAACCTTTGCCTCGCACAAAGAAGACAAAGCTGCCCTCCCCGTCCGACCTCCCCCGCCTCCCCGGCCTTTCCATCATGCCAACAGCTGGCACCCAGCCTCTTTCGGGAAATGCAAACTCACAGCTCCAAACTGCTGTCTCAGAAGCGTCTGGGGAGGACAGCGGCGACAGCTCACTATGATTTGGGACATTTTCTAAATGCCAGCTCGGTGGCTCACTGGAGGCAGCACTGCCTGGAAAGGCAATGAGGGTGAGTTCCATCTCCAGAGACGCAGGGTTCTCCGACTCTGCCAGCAGGGAGGCTGGTGGGAGCAGTTCCAGGACCGTCCACCCACAGAGCCTCCCGCAGGAGCCCGGCACCAGCTCCAGCTGTCCCTTGGCCTCCCCACCCTGGCCACTCAGCCCCTGCAGGAGCTTTGAGGCTCTCCCCTGCCGGCTCTTACTTCTCTGGGCTCTTTCTCACAGAGCTGCCTCCACGGCCTGCAGCCATGTGCCCCACTGCCTGCTCTCAGGAGCATCCTTCAAGACCAGGGTCCAGGTCGGAGACCTCCGGAAGTCCTCCCAATGCTGTCCCACCTCCCCTTAGTCTTCAGATCTGCTCCCGCCCCTTGTAGGTCCCCTTCAGTCTCCTCCCATCTAAAGACCAGGCTTCGACCCCACCCCAGCACCAGCTGCTTCCTAGAACGAGTAAGCAAACAAGCAGCAGAGCCCGGTGCAAGCCCACGGCTCATCTGCCACGCAATCAAAGGAGCGCTGCTCTCCACCCAGCGTGCTGAGCCCCGCGTGCCTCCCCTCTGATGGACTCGCTGAGAGGCACGCTGAGAGGGGCAGAGCTCCTGCCAGGGGCCGCACCTGCACAGAGGGATGGCGCGCTCAGAGGTGTAACAGGTGAAGCGAGTGTGAATCGCGTGAGAGATGAGAGCTTAGCAGGCAGAATGCAAGAAATCCTTTTTTGCGCTCCTGGGTGAGGTCTGCTGACCGGCAGGGCTCTTGGTCAGCAGAGCTGCGCTCAGGAGAAGAAGGGAGGGCATCTTTATAGCAGAGTCTGGGGTCGGGGGTCAGTGGGGCGTCTTCTCGTGAGATGAGGCAGAACAAAGCAGGTCTTCCCGTGAGATCTGACGTTTGCCGCGTCTCCACTTCTGCCTTCCTGGGCTCCGGGGTCTCCTGTCCCAGCTGCAGGAGTGAGGGGGAAGGGGAAGGGGAGGGAGAAGGGGAAGGGGACCCGACCTAACAGGAGGCACCATGAGTCAAGATGGCAAACACAGCCAATGGCTGCATGTGGGCACGAGGGCAGGGAGGGACAGGGAGACCGTCCCAGCTACAGCATGGAAAGCTTCCTGGAGGAGGGGTGCTTGGACCACCTTGAGGAGTGGGAAGGTGCTGGGGAGAGAGAGAGGGGACACAGGAGGGAAGGAGTGAAAAGCATGCTGGCCGGTAGAACAGGTGGCCGTTGGTGCAGCAGCGGCAGGACAGAGTGGCAGGGCTGTGCAATTGTGTAAGAGACCCGGAAACTCTTGTCCCAAGAGTGAGCTGCAGACCCTCAACAACCCCCGGGCATCCGCCCCTCTAGGGTTGCTTAAAGAGAATGTGTCTATTGAATATGAATAGCTATTCCTGGTTTCCTTCCAAAGAAAGAGGCTGCAGATCTCATGTCACCGCCAGTGTTAGGAGCGCCTTGACTTCTCCCTGACAATTATTTCAGGCATCTCCAATGAAATATGTAGGAAAGAACAAGCCAATCAGATATGTAATTATTAATGAAATGAGTTTGAGCTTCTATTAACATTTCTCCTTCTGCAAATTGCATATTTACACCCTTGGTTGATTTTGCTTTCTGCTATTAGGATGTGTCCTATTCACTTCTGGGAATGCCTTGTCTGTGGTGCATAGTGGACTCTGAGGTTTCTAAAATTGCTCCCAGACCCTCCTTCAGCAAGACCCAGACCAGCTCAGCCAACAGACCCACCCTCACCATAAGCGCCTCGTGGATGTGTGAGATAGTTGGAGGCTGACAAATGTGTTTACCGCCAGTGGCGCCTGCTTCCCCCGGGGTATGTGTGTGCACCCACCATACACTTTAGGTGTGCGCATAGCACTGGTGCCGTAGTTTACACATGCGTGTTACAAGGACTGCAAAGAGCCTGCCTTCCGCAAGAAACAAAGGTAGAAGAATGAGAGTCACAGGCACACATGACAGTCTCTTTCCCAATTGGCTCCAGGATTTTCATCTTCTCACTCTATCAGTAATTGCATGGAATAAGATATTATACTAACAAAACATGGTCTTTAAAGGTGGTTGAATACAAAGTAAATACACGTTAGTAGCTTTTTTTTCTACACCAACATGTTGTTAGACATGGGAAGGAATAAGAATCTCCTATTCAAAAACCCTAGAACAAGCAATACATCATGCACAGTAATCAAACAAGAAGGGTGAGAATTCCACAGGAAGAAAAATTGGAAGTTGTACTCATGAGCTCATGAGAAAGATCTAAATAGGTAGAAACGTACTTTTGGTCTGCTAGGAAAACTCAACATAACAAAAATATGGTTTCTAGTGATGGGAAAGTTTCTGGTCTAATTTCTAGGTCTTTAATCCATCTTGAGTTGACTTTTGTGCAGGGTGAGAGATAGGGATCTAATTTCATTCTTCTGCATATGGAAATCCAGTTTTCCCAACATCATTGTTGAAAAGGCTGTCTTTTTTCCAGCATATGTTTTTGTCTTTTGTGTCAAAAATCAGCTGGCTATAGGTGTGTGAATTTCTGTGTCACATACTCTATTTCACTGGTCTATGTGTCTGTTTTTGTGCCAATGTCATGCTGTCTTTGTTACTATAGCTTCATGGTATAAACTGAAATTAGGTCTTATGCTGCCTCCAGCATGGGACGTATTGTTCACAATTGCTTTGGTTATTGTGGGTCTTTTGTTCCCCATATGAATTTTAGGACTTTTTTCTTATCTATGTGAAGAATGTCATTGGTATTTTGATAGGGATTGCATTGAATCTGTAGATCACTTTAGGTAGTATGGCCATTTTGACGACGTTTAGTCTGCCTATCCAAGAATATGGGAGGTCTTTCCATCGTCTAAGGTCCTCTTCAATTTCTTTTTCCACTGTTCTATAATTTTCATTGTAGAGGTTTTTTATTTCCTTGGTTAGCTTTATTCCTAAGTATTTCTCTCTTTTTGAGGCTATTGGGAATTGAATTGCTTTCTGAATTTCTTCTTTGGTAGATTCATGGTTGGTGTATAGAGGAGCTATTGATTTTATAAGTTGATTTTGAATTCAACTAATTTGCTGAATTTGTTTATCTTTTCTAGAAGTCATCTGATTGAGTTTTTTGGATCTTCTAAGTATAGGATTATGTCATCTGCAAATAGAAGTAATTTAACTTCTTCTTTCCCTATTTGTATCCCTTTAATTTCCTTCTCTTGCCTTATTGCTCTGGCTAGAATTTCAAGTGCTCTATTGAATAAGAGTGGTGATAGTGGACCTCCTTGTCTTATTCCATTTCAGAGGAAATACTTTCAGTTTTTCCCCATTCAGTATGATGTTGGCTTTGTTTTTAACATATATTGCCCTTATGATGTTGGGGTAAGTTCCTTCTATCCCTAATTTCTTCAATGTTTTTAGCATGAATGGGTGTTGTATTTTGTCAAAAGCTTTTTCTGCATTTATTGAGATGATCATGTGGATGTTGTCATTCATTCTGTTTGTGTGATGGAATACAATTATAGGCCCTGGTAGAGACTTTCTCAATAAGACCTAAAATCCCAGGAAATAAAATGGAAGATCAATAAATGGAATGGCATCAGGTTAAAAAGTTCTGTGCAGCAAAGGAAACAATAGAGTGTCTAAAGGGAGAGCCTAGAGAATGGCAGAAAATTTTTGCCAGCTACTCATCTGATAGAGGACTAATATCTAGAATATATAAAGAATTCAAAAAATAATACTAAAACAAATGACCCAATCAAAAAAATGGGCAATTAAACTGAATATACATTTCTCAAAAGAAGAAATACAATTGGCCAGTAAATACATGAAAAAATGTTCAACATCACTTGCAATTAGGGAGATGCAAATCTAAACTACACTGAGATTCCGTCTAACTCCAGTTAGAATGCAAATCATCAAGAACACAAACAATAACAAATGCTGGTGAGAATGTGGGGAAATATGAATTCTTATACACTGTTGGTGGAATTGTAAATTAGTACAACCACCACTGTGGAGATCAGTTTGGAGGTTCTTCAAAAACTAGAAATGGAGTCACCATTATGACCCCTGCCCACCGCAACCTCAGCACAGCCACCCTCCCCTCTGTGGAGGCCGACCTCACCCAGGGCGCCACGTCCATCCTCCCAGCCTATATGAATGCCCTGTGACTCTGGGCTTCTCCATGGAGGCAGAGCACATACCCACCCTGGACCTTCTGGAGCCCACAGAACAGGAAGGCCGAGGTGCTGGCCCGTTCTGTGGGTTTCTACCTGCTCCAGCCTGTGACGGGCCCCTGCAGCATGGTGAGCCCAGCCATGTCAGACAGAGAAGCCAGCCCATAGCCCTCAAGCCTCCAGCCAGCGAGCCTGTGGCCTCATGCAGCGTGCTTCTGTATCAGCCTGCTGCCCACATCTCCATAGCGCAGGCCCAGCTGCTACCCCCACTGCCTGCTGAACTCTGCACATGCCCTTTTGTGGAAGAAGGCTGACAAGTGAGGTGCCCAGCCAGCTCTTACCCAGCGAGGCAGACACCCCCAGGAAGCAGGGCTGCCTGCCCCCACAGGGCGACTTGAGGCCCCCAGGACTGAGGGTGTTCAGGATGCAGGGCTGCCCCAGAATACCTGGGCAAGCTGGTCACCTAAGCCCAGGAAGGCTCCTCTGCCTCCGCACTGGCCTGCCGGTCTGGGCTCACCTCCTGTGGCTCCTGGGCTCCAGCTGTGGCCCAGGGGCACCGCGCCTCCACCGGGCATGTAGCACAGTCCAGGCCCTGCAGATGGGAGGCCCCTGGAACCTCCCTTCAGGAGAGTACACCCTCGCCCAGCCCCTGGGAGACCTGCAGCTGGCCCTGGCAGTGGAAGAAACTGCAAGAGTCCCAGCCTCAGGTCAGAGAAGTGCCTGCAAGTGCCATGCTGCTCGCCCATCCCTGCCACCTGCCAGGAAGCCTGGGCTGCCAGGGTAACTAGGAGCCCACAAAGACTTGACAGGCTGCTCGTGAGGCCCTCACCAGGAGGACGCTGGCATTGCGGCCCTCCAGGGCAACCTGCTGCCCCCATCTCCCCATTGCTCCTGCCTCGCAAGGTGTCAGGAAGGCCACTGCCTGACCAGAGGACAGCTCCACACCAGAGTGGGCGCCCATCAGCAGGTCTTCCAGCTGCCCAGGTGCAAAGGCCCAACGAGTGTCGGGGGCAAGTAGCAGGCAGAAGACGGGTCCCGTGCCTGGTTCGTATGCGTAACAGAACCAAGGCCTGTGACGGCGTGGTACTGCCCTACTGCTCTGCGGGACCCTGTCCGAGCTCTCAGCCCGTCTCCAGAGCCAGGCACCAAGCACTCATCTTCATTACTCTATTTGAAGTGAGTGTAACTCTGACACTACTTATGGGCGCCAGGAGCCTGCCAGGGTCACCTGCGCACCCCAGGTCTACAGCGTGCAGCCCATCGTGCCAACGCAGTCCCTGTGTGCCTTATATCACCATGCATTTCCTGCAGGGACCCGCTGTGTCTAGGAACGGGCTAGAGTGAGGCCCAGATGGGTCCTGCGAAGAAGCCCGGGCCACCCTGGGGAGGGGCCCGAGGCGCCGCTCCAGGTGAACACAGCTGGTATTGACAGCCGGCCTAAATGCATGTAAGTGGGTGGGCTGGCACCGGCTCTGTCCTGGTTGGAATCAGGGGAAGGTGTGGCCTCGCCCAGAGCTCTTCTCCAAGGGTGCCATAGCCCTGAGCCACTCCTCTTCTGCCCAGTTTGGGGGGCCCTGGTTACTGGGACATTTTTCTCATTTGATCAGATTTGAGATGAGACCTGAGCTGAATTTCATGGAGGTTTCACGTGGCCACCCATCCCACTGGAGAACCTGCTTCTGTGTTCAGCCTCGGCTCGGCCTGCTGTCTCTCCCCACAGCCTGTGGGACCCTGGCACATCACAGAGGGGACGCTGGTCAGAGGTGCTTCCCTGACCAACGAGGCTGTAAAATCCCAGATCTGCACACAGCAGAGAGGCGCCAAGAGGGGTGGCGGGCAGTGTCTTCCCTGGTCTCTCCGCCTCTGCGTCTGGCCCCATGCTCACACGTCCCTGCAGCCCTTTGTCAACTCAGGACAAGCTTTGCGCAAACGTGGGCATTTCCACAACCACAGCAAGGAGCGGCAAGTTCCCACTCTTGGCGCGTGGCCATCGGCCCCACGACCCTACTGACCGCAACAGGCAAGGGCCGCTATGCCTGGGCTGAGAGGGTTCTGTGGTTGTAGGCTGGGAGCAGCAGTCCTTGGAGAAGGTTCTCCCTCTCCCACTGTGATGGTAAGTGTCCCATTGCCTAAGGACAGGAGAAACTGACACCCCACAGGTGAGACAGGACTCAGGAAGGGAAGAGCGCCTGGCCTCTCCCTTCCCTCTTCGAGAACCCAGTGGGGACGTGCTGCAAAACTCCCCTGTGGCTTAACTCAGCTCCTCTGAGCTGCCCCGCAGATGATCCCGGCTCCTGGTGCCCACTCTGCCCAGCCCAGGTCCCCTGGGCCACCCCTGCAGCCAGCGCCCTCTGGCTCCACCGTCTCTGTGCCATGGCTGTGGGTTGCTCAGGCCTGGGGCCCTGGTCTCACTCAGCTTCTGTTGGCACACCCAGGGGCAGCTTGCTGAATGGCTAACAAGAGCAGAGAGCAGCGTGCAGTCGGGTCCTGGCTGGAGATGACGCCCTCTCTCCCTGCGAGGATTCCAGGAGCACCGGCCCCTCTTCCGGCTGGGTGTCTATCACAGGGCTCTCTCCCCCTTCTCAGCTGTAGAACTGTGCTCTTCGGGGCTGGGGCAGGGGCAGGAGCGGGGGCCTCTTTCTTGGGCCTTGAATGTTCTGGCTGCCCGATGGGCAGATGACCGAGACTCCCCAGTGGGGACAGTTCTAAGAGGCCTCTCCCGCTCCAGCCGGCTGAGTCACCAGTGCCCAGACACACTGGGAGCCTGCGGAGACCCCGGGCTGCGCCGCGGCTGCCGGGAGGTGCCAGGCGGGCATCTGTTCTCAGTTGACTTCACAGTCCGACCTCTCGATGTTTGCACACGTAGGAGGAGGAGGGCGGGCGTCAGCTTTGCGCCTCCCGGAAGCGTCTGGCACTGGGCGTGAGTTGGTGTCCGTCTCTGTCATGCAGGAGTGCAATGAAGGCTGGTTAGTGTCACAATTCCCACCGTGGCATATGGTGGCCCGGTTCCCCTCACGGCCGTGGGGAGAGGCTAGAAGCAAGGCTGCTGCCTGGAATCTCCCAGTCCTCCTTGCAACTGCCCTGACATGGCCTTGAGCTGACCCCCCCCCCCAGGGAGGGTGACGATTCTCTAAGGTTCCAGAAAGCAAGAGCACCAGCTCTACCACCAGGCAGAGCCCCACTGCCTGCCCTCACCAGTCACCCAGGCCAGGAAGGTCAACACCCAGCCCGTGCCCCAAGGCTCCCCAAGCTCTGAAACCCTCCCACCTGTGCACCTGGCCCACCCTCTGGGTGCTGGGGAAGGGCTGCTCCTGGCCACCCCGGACCCAGTCCCAGTCCCCAGAGTGTGGCCTTCCCTTCCCTGGCTGGAGATTAGGGTCCCTGGACAGATGGCCCAGCCCAAGGCTGCAGGTGGAGGCTGCTGAGCATTGTCATGTGGAGTTACACCTGCTGTCACCTCCCAACAGCCTGTACCTAGAGGGCAGAGGCCAGGGAGGTCCTCTTTCAGGAGGTCAGCTGGGCACTGTGGCCTCCTCTTGCTTGGTTCAGCATAGCGCTTCTAGTAGTTTAGAACTTACATGTCAATCCTCAAAGCTGATGGAGTATTTGGCAAGCCTTCGCAATCTGGGAATGGCCACTCCTTGGAATTCGGAAGCTTCCAGAGCGGCCGCGAGATCCCTGGTGTCCACGGGGCTCCAGGTCTTTTCTGCCTGGCGGGCCTCCCTCCTTTGTTGTCACCTAGCGCGCTCAGTGTCTTCCTCATCGCGGGGTTCTACCACCTCATGACCCTGGGCTTTGCGGCTCGTCTGTTTTTTATCCATGGGTGTGAGTTCTTAGCTCCATACTCAGGGAGAAAACTTACGCCCCGCAGTGGCAGGCAGCTCTAGGTGACCCGCTTTCATTTTTTGTCTGATGACGCCTTCCCTCCAAGTTTTCTGTCCAGTTTTTCTAGACCTCCTATTTTTCTTTCTTTTTTTCCCCTTTTATTTCTTTTCTTCTTTGTGTGTGTGTGTGTGTGTGTGTGTGTGTGTGTGTGTGTGTGTGTGGTACTGGGGATTGAACCCAGGGGCATTTTACCTCTGAGCTATACCCCTGACCCTATTTTATTTTTTATTTTGAAACAGGTTTCAATGAGTTGTGGAGGGCCTAAGTTGCTGAGGCTGGCTTCAAACCTGCAATCCTCCTGTCTCAGACTCCCAAGTTCTGGGATTATAAGCCTGAGCCACCACACCCAGTCTCTGGTCCTACTTTTCTAATGCGGGGCCTCTTCGACTGATGTTTCTAATTGTGTTTACTTCTCCATTTTCCATCTCTTTATCTTCTCTGTGTTTTCTGTGCTGCCTGAAGTCATTCCTCAATGCTAACTTTGCACCCTGTCTTTCTATCCACTGTCCTATTAACCTTCAGACTTTCCCCTTCCTCTGAACATCCGCCTTTCTTCATCTTCCCGGGTTGCGGCGGGGGTCTTCCCTCTCTCTGGAGAGGCCATCCTCCCAGGACCCCGCGGTGCTGTTTGTCTTTGCTTGTTGCTCTGTTTCCTGCTGTTCCCCCACATTGCCTCATGACCCCGAGCTCCTCTCTCTGGTTAATGTCATTGTTCCTTTGGCTCTGGAAGTTTTCCCAGGGCGTCAGGTCACAGAGGCCCGTGAACACATGCTGATCAGAGCCCTGGTGTCAGAGGGGCCTCCCCGACCACTGGGCTGAGGTGACAGAGGGCGGATGGGGCAGCGATCGGGCCATCACTGGGCCATGGTCTCTGGGGACACTTTCTGTCAGGCCCCTGGGAGAAAGGGTGAGACGGTACAAATCCAACTGCAGGATGCGGCGGACCCGGTGGGACAAAGGTGGGGGCATGTCCCCCACCCCCAGGTCCATCCTGGTGTATGTTTTCCAAGTGGGTCCCCTCTATCCTCAGTCGGGGTTCCCGGAACTGAAAATGGGGTCTGCAGTAGCTAAACAACATGTCTCAGGGAGACAAATCCTGGAGATACCCAGGTGACAAACATCACCTTCATGCAGCCTCAGGAGGCAAAGCCAGGACACTGTCGCTGGAATTAACTCTCTTCTGTTTGCGTGTCCGAGGACAGCTGGGCAGGCAGAAGGGGCCGCAGACAATCGCTGCCAGAGCCTCTGCGCTCGCAGGTGATGTGATTATGTTCATATCTTAATTTCATCAGCCTCTTCTCGCCCCAGACCCCGGGCAGAATCAACCCTGTAAGCACGGCACGCCGTACCCTCAGCCCTGGGACTGCGGCTTTGAGGCCAGGCCAGCGCTCAGCCACATGGCCGCTGCTCGGCCACCAGCAACAACCCCAGGAAGAGTGCAGTCAGGAATGAGTGCTTGAGCTGGGCCAGGCTGCAGCCAGCACCCTGCGGCCCCTCCACAGCACTGTCACGCCAGCGTGGCCTCCGTCTTCTCCTTCCTCCTCCTCTGCCTCCCGTACACCCTGTGCCTGCCCTGCTCTGCCTGGGGTTGCTCTCTCCCCACCATGCTGCTCAGGAAAGCCTCAGGCCCCCGGGCAGTGCCCAGCGAAGCCAGCCCGACCTTCAGACTAGCCGAGCCCCCTGCTCTGAGCGCTCTGCCTCTGTCCTCCCTGCAGCGGGCACAGGCTGGGTTCCTCCCTCCGCCCTCCCCTGGGCTCCCACCGGCTCCAGCCACGCTGTTTGCCCCATAAATGCTAGCTGAATGGGGGTCAAGGGAGGTGACATGGGAGACAGGCCCTAGGAGCAGGGACCCCTGAGGAGACCCAGGGCGTGGCTCCACCAGGTGTGTGCTCAGAGCTGCAGGTGGGAGGGAGGAGTACAGGTGTGCTAGGCAGGGAGCCTGAAAGAGTTACTGCAGAGCTGTCATTAAGGTGCCCGTGATGAAACGCCTGGGGCTGGGGGACTTTTCAGTATTTGTGCTTCGGAAGCGAGCACAAGGCTGAGGAACTTTATGAAGAGACGAGGCTCTTTGAGCCCACGGGTCTGGAGGGCCAAGGTCAATGGCTCGCATCTAGTGATGATGGCCAGCTCGCAGGCACAGGCTGGAGACAGCAGAGGTCACCAGTGGAGAGAGACAGGCCGCACGCGGGCACGCGCTGTATTCTCCGCTCTCTCCCTCTTCCTATAAAGGCATGGCGTTCAGCCACAGGGCTCCACCCTGATGACCTCGCCTACCCTAATCCTGCCCCGAAGCCCCACCTCTAAACACCATGGGGTCGAGTCCCCACCCTTTCAGTACTTCATGGTGGGGATTCAGTTTCAACTCACCGAGCTTCCGGGGACACTCGGTCACATCCAAACCGTAGAAATGTGCACGTCCTGATTCTGGGACTTGTAAGTGTAACCTCCCACGGCAAAGGGTCTTCAGACATGGTGTTCAGGGTCTGAGGCAGGGGGTTCTCCTGGACCATCGGGTGGACCAAAGTCATCGTCAGGCTCCTTGCAAGAGGCAGAGGGAGAAGGGCTGCGGGCGATGACAGACTTGGCAGCGGAGGCGAGATGCCGAGTTGCAGGTAGAGAAAGGACCACGAGCTGGAAGGGAGGGTTCCGAAGCTGGAGATGCCCAGGAAATGGCTCCTGCCCCGAGGCCTCCGGGGAGCACAGCCCTGTGCACTGCATGGCCCTAGCCCACAGATGTGGAACCTCTGGCCCCAGCATTGCCAGAGGACAAACGCGTGTGCCCTAGGCTGCCCCATTATGTCGAGGTCTTATGGTAGTCCCAGGACACTGGGGCGGTCAAGGACAATAAGAACGGAGGGCGTGGGGGGCGCATAAGCGCTGCAGCCCAGCTGGATGTCTCTGTAAGTAGCACTGAGGGTCTGGATGCCACCTGGCGGGGGACACCGAGTCTGGGAAGAGGAGGGTGCAGATGCAGGTGTGAGGTGGGGTGAGTGGGAGACGGCCAGCCAACAGCTCTGCGGCATTTGTGGAGAAGCCCCGGGGTGCAGAGAGGTCACTGGACTCCTGAGCGAGGCTCTCTCCTGCTCAGGCCAGGCCGGGGCCCAGTGCGCCCCAGCAACGCTGGATCCTGGCAGAGGCCCTTCCCAGACGACTTCTTGCTGTGTCCTCATAGGACTTTTTTAAAGCCCGGTGGTCCCTGCCAGCTGGGAGGAAGAGGAGGCACGCCCATGGTTGAAAGCAAAGCGCTTTTCACACGAGCCTCACAGCACCCGGCGAGCGAACCCAAACATGTGTCAACTCGATGCCTTCGCTCCACACAGAGGAGCTATTTTAAATGGATGTAGAGCAGTCATGTGTACATCATAATGCTTCTGTCCTCAAACAAATTACCCTTAACCCGCTTTCCCCGCACAGATGGCTAGGGATAATCTTGGGGCCGTTTTTCTTACTGTGACGTCCACGGCAGCTCCTTTCAAGGGGTCGGGCTCTGCAGACTGCTCAGGAGAGACATCTGTGGGACTCTGTCCCACCAACCACTCGAGTCACAGTCACACACGGAGGTTGGTGCCTTGTAGAGAGTTCTGCTGGGGCACTTGTGTTCACGAGCGATCTTACCTGCACAGGGGGGCGAGGACAGGGACTCCCCCATTAGGGTTTTCTTCAAGGGTGGGCATCAGAGGGAGGCCCCACACCTGCCTAAGGAGAAGCAGGATCTACAGCTTGGGAAGCCAGAGCTGGACCCAGTCTCCGATCTCTGTGATCTGCAGGACCCGGCCTCTGATCTCTGTGGTCTGCAGTACCTGGCCTCCTATATCTGTGGTCTGCAGGACCCGGCCTCCAATCTCTGTGGGCTGCAGGACCCAGCCTCCAATCTCTGTGGGCTGTGGACCTGGCCTCCTATCTCTGTGGTCTGCAGGACCTGGCCTCCTATCTCTGTGGTCTGCAGGACCCAGCCTCTTATATCTGTGGTCTGCAGGATCCAGCCTCCAATCTCTGTGGGCCATGGGACCCAGCCTCCTATTTCTGTGGTCTGCAGGATCTAGCCTCGGATCTCTGTGAGCCACAGGACCCAGCCTCTGATCTCTGTGGGCGGCAGGACCCGGCCTTGCCCTGCGCCTGTGAGGTGGGGTTCCCAGCTGTCCCTGGGGACCTGCCTGAGGGGGAGGGCGGGTGGGCGCAGGGCTCACTTCATTGGTAATGTCCCCAGCATGTCAGGAGAGCAGAAGGTTTCTGTGATGGTAACACTGGTTTCAAGACGTCCTGTGAAGCTGCAGTAACTAGTACAACACAGCTTGGGTTTAAGACGAGTTAAGTAGTCAGAGTTAATTTTAAGTTTACATAACTCATACGGAAATACACCGATACCATGTATTACCTATATTATGTATGCATGCATATGTTTTACAGCCTGTAGTACGGGAGGCACATAAAAACATTGATCACTGTGCGCTCACCAAACTCCTCCATTGTTAGGGTTCTTCCTGGTTCCTCTTGATCATTGCCTGGATGTTTTATTGATTTATTAATTTAATTTAATTTAATGCTGTTTTTATCTGGTGTACTGTAATTATCCATCATAGCGGATTGAAAGTGAGACATAAACACACACACATCACTTGTGTTGCCCTGTATATCCCACCCACTCCCCTTTCCTCTCCCTCTCTCCCCTTGTTGGTTTATTTATTGTTCTCAGGGTGCTGAAACCCAGGGTATTTTCTTTTAATTGGAAATTGCAAAATGTTGGAACTCCACTTCTACCATCTCCTTCTCATCTGTCATCTGTCATTCTCCTATTAAGATATGTTTCTCATCAACCTCCTCCTTTAACTTCCCTCTGGGCTGAAGCATTCTGACAGATTCCTCCCTGGCTGCACTGACCCAGCCCCGTCCCAGAGTCCTGGCCACACAGGGTTGGTCTCTGCAGGACAACAGCAGCCCCTTCCCTGGCACAGGACCGGCAGCCCTTGGCGATACATCCTGACCTGCTGGGTGTCTTCAGAGCTGGGGAGACTCGGCCTCAGAGGAGACAGACAGCCTCTAGGAAAGTAAGAGCGAGGCTTGTCACTAAAACGGCCTCCCATGGAATCAGGAGAGGGAGAAAAACAGCAACCATCCCCCAGCAGACACGCATCTGCCATTCAGGCTCCGTCACCACTAGAAGAGGCCTCCGGTTTCCTTCCTCTGAACCTTGTGTACAACTCCCAGCAGGATACTGGGGGCTGCCCACCATCTTCTCATGGGGTTTGGGCTGGACTGAGCCCAGGCACACTGACCCAGGATCGCCTTGGGGCAATTCTAGAGCCATCCTACACCCAGCTTTCTGTCCCCAGATGAAGATCCTGTAGCTTTTTTTTTTTTGTGGTACCGGGGATTGAACCCAGGGGCGTTCTACCTCCGAGAATTCTACACCCCCGGCCCTATTTTTTATTCTTTATTTTGAAACAGGGTCTCACTAAGTTGCGGAGGCCTCACAAAGTAGCTGAGGCTGGCTGTGAACCTGGATCCACCGGTCTCAGCCTCCCAAGTACTGGGATTACAAGCATGCGCCACCATGCCCGGCTTGATCCTGTAGCTTTTAACAGTATGTCCTTATTTAAAAAAAAAAAAAAAGTGCATTCCAGGGGTGGGAGTGGATCCCTGGAGAGAAGGCAGGGGTGATCAGGGGCCTCAGCAGTGACCTCCGTAAAACTAGAACCCAGGGCAGCAACAGATCCACTCACCGAGGGCTCCCTGTATGCCATGGCACTCTCTGGACCCCGCCGGCCCACCATGAAGCTTGGAACCCATCAGCAGCATGCTGGGTGGCTAGGGAGAAGTCTAGCAGGGCTCACAATGCTTCCATGCATTTTCTACAAAATCCCCCACACCCCACCTTCAGTGGGGCTCCAAGAGGCCAGGTCCTGTGCCCGAGGTGCATCCCCAGGACATGGGGAACCAGAACCCACCTTGCTGAGTGAGGTTGGTCCGAAGCAAACTCCAGACCTTTCTGCCCCAGAAAGATACTTTCTGAAGCAAGCGCCAAGAAAGCAGAGCCCAACATCGACTTCCTTCCCGGATCATCAGAGCACATTCTAGATAGAAATCTCTCCCTGTGAACACTGCGCGCCCCGGGCAACGCTGACTTCATGATTAGATAAATTATAAACCATTCCATTTATCTGCCCATCTCTCTAATTAGACTCCGCGAGACCCGGTATCTGCTGCAGACATGTGGATCCCGCACCTTTAATAAATGGGAGAAATGGGGCCGCCTTAATCTCCAAGAGCCTCCGAGATAAAAGATTTAGCCTGTTTGCTTTGGATTAGAGAAGAGCTTTGACCTTGACTCGGGAGCTATTGTTTTCTGAGTCAACTTTCAAATGGAAACATTGTTGCCTTCCAAAGGAAACTAGAGTCTGAAAATGTAGCAACCCACAGACAATGCCCAGCCAGTGATGAGAACCTGGATAAATCAGGAGCTGCCTTATTAAAAGGATATAACTAATTTCAAGATGATATTGCATCCGGAGCCAGAGACCAGAGGCAACACCGAGTGTTAATCTCCAGGGCTGCTAGGCGGATCCCGATAATGCATGCCTTAGCAATAATTAGATGCTTAGTAGGCTAATTATTTTGTGAAAACAATCAAACAAAATCAAGTAATTAAACAACAGACAGAGGTGTCTGTCTCATCCTGAATGCATTGAGAGTTTAATTGAACAAGGGGCTTATGCATAAGTCAGGGATGCCCCAGGATGCCCAGCAGCCCCTGGTCTCTCTGAGTTGCTCAAACACACTCAGGCCTGTGACTTCTGTGGCCCCTGGAGAGTAAAGGTCAGGGAGCCACAGTGTCAGCGAGGAACCTGCCAGGGGCAGAGAGGCCAAAGCGGGGCGCTTGGAGTAATGGTATTTCTCTTTTGAGCCTGAGCCGGGGCTGGCAGAGCAGGGCCACGTGCTCATGTGTAAGACAGCTAAGTGAGGCTGGCCCCTGAGGGAGGCTCCCTTCGAGGAGGGGTCTCCGCCCTGGCCTGACACCTTGATGGCATCCAGCACCAGAGTCACATACCCTCAAGGCCCTGAGGTGCGTGTTTACCATTGGCCCCTGCCCTCTGTGCCCTGTGGCTGTGGGCTGCCCACATCGTCCAAGGGGTCTCCCTGGCAGAGCTGGCCTGGGTGTGACTACCTGTCCCCAGGTGAGGCTCTGCAGATAGAACACCCAGGTTTCCTGGGTTCTGTTGCCTGCTGCTGTCCCAACTATCCAACTCTGCTGCAGTAGGGGGTGAGAAGCCCCAGGCCATTACTAAATGGGTGGGCATGGCTATGTTCTAATAAAGCTTTATTTATAACAGCAGGCAAGGGGCCGAGGTTCAAATCACCTTCTTTTTTGCAGATGTGGCTTGAGCCTTCTAGCCAGAGGCACCACCTGCTTCCCTTGCTGGCAGACCTGTCCTCTGAGCGCACTGGGCAGGACCGTCAACCAGAGCCAACCACTGTCACCTGCGCACAGGCCCGCACCCGGGTCAAGTCGCTCCACGGCCGTTCAGAGGCGATGGCAGAAAGAGACCAATCGTGCACGTGGCTGACAGCTGTTGGCGAATACAATCCACGCAACACATACGACAGTGATGAACTTAGTATCACACGCAGAAGTAAGAACACAAGCAAGGCACAGTGGAATGCAATCCCAAGCCAGAACGCCGGACACAGACCTCGCTCCCCTCCAGGAAACAGTGGGGTCACAGGGGCAGGCCAGAGTACTGGGACCCGGAAGATGCACACTCAAACCCTGCTGTGTGCTGAGACACAAGAATACACTCTCAATCCCTGCTGCGTGCTGGGGCACGAGGATGCACACTCAAACCCTGCTGTGTGCTGAGACACAAGAATACACTCTCAATCCCTGCTGCGTGCTGGGACACGAGGATGCACACTCAAACCCTGCTGCACACTGGGACACAAGAATGCACACTCAAACCCTGCTGCACACTGGGACACGAGCATGCACACTCAAACCCTGCTGCATGCTGGGACATGAGGATACACACTCAAACCCTGCTGCACACTGGGACACAAGAATGCACACTCAAACCCTGCTACACACTGGGACAGAAGGATGCACACTCAAACCCTGCTGCATGCTGGGACAGAAAGATGCACACTCAAACCCTGCTGCATGCTGGGACACAAGGATGCACACTTAAACCCTGCTGTGTGGCTGGGACACAAGAATGCACACTCAAACTCTGCCGCGTACTAGGACCCAGAGATGCACAGTCAAACCCTGATGCATAGCTGTTTCCTTGTCCATCACTTGATTCACTAAAATCTCCTACACATCTGCTTTCCAAAAAGTCCCTTCTCCAGGTTCTGGAAGCATTAGTGGGTCCATGGCTGCATACGGCCCTTCTGGGGCCTCCCCAGACAACAGCTCTGGGTAACGGGGTCACAATTTCCAGTGAGCTGCCCCACCTGGAAGATAAGCAGGCTGATGTTGGCTGCTTGGACCAAGTTCCAGCCCAGCCAGGCAGCTTTTTCAAACCTCCTTCTCTCCAAAGAAATGGAGCTTTAAATAATAGCATAATAGAAGAGAGGCACCTGCTAACTATAGACCTAACTGCACGCGGAAAGACTTGGCACTTGGGATTTGGGGAGAGAAGGAAAAGTCTGGCCAGACACCCTCAAAATAGTATATTTACATTCGATCCTTGCCCAAAATACAGACGCCACGTTGGCGCAGGCTCAAGCTGTCTGTTTTCATACAGTCTAGCAAGTCTGGAAAATAAACAGGCCGCCCCGAAGCTGCCTGCCTGGAGGAGCGCAGGGATCTGATGGAGTCATTTCCATGGCGTGGAGCTGTTCAAACCAGAATCAGACCAGGATCAAACGGATCTGGGAGCACGGGGTGGCTGTTGGGACGCGGGGTGGCCGGGGCATGTATGACTTCAAATTGGTTTTAAGCATTGTCTGTTTTTTAATAAGATTTGGCCATGTACTGTTATCTGGCTGGGGATATCCCTCTCTGCCCTCCCCTGACGCTGGGCTGGCAGCACAGGCTGGACAAGCGAGGCCTCTCTGCTACCCCTGGGCTCACTCTGCCTCGGCGCAGGGCAGGCAAAGGCCTGGACTGGCATGTGACACACGACTGAGGTGTGGCACCAGGCTTAGCTTGAGCGTGTCACCCAGCGGGTCTGGACACCAATGTCTCAGGCAGGGTTCATCCTCCTTCCCTCCCCCTGCGCCCCTTCCCCTTCCTCTACCTTCCTTCTAAGACAAGCCCTGGACAGAGTCCTTGCTGTCTGCAGTTCTGTCCTGCCTTATGGGGACACAGTAGCTTTGGCAAAACCACTGCCCCCAGGCTTGCCCTGCAGAGGGGCAGCTGCAGACAGGCCAGGCCAGGTGAACAGCGCTTTAGGTAGTTACAGCTAAGGAGAGAGGCGACCTGGGCAGGAGGGCAGGATGGAGAGGGGGATGAGGTTGGAGTTTGGGTGCGGGGTCAAGGGGGCTTCCCGGAGACTAGCATTCCAGTAGAGCTAGAGAAAAAGCGACCCAGGGAGAGGGGACAGCAAGTAAAGGCCGTGAGGCTGAGGGAGGAAGGGGAAGAGGGGAGAAGGGAAGAGGCTGCAGAGGAATGGGGAGGGCGCTTCCTTGGAGGAAGGTGCCAGGCAGTAGTCACTCCTGGTGGGACTCAGGGCTCAAGTATGGAAGCTGGGCATCCCGTTCATCCAGGTGCAGAGCCCTGCTCACCTGGGTGAGGAGGGAGAGCACCCAGTCACCCTCCTCCCCTCCCAGGCTCCCCTGCTGGCCAGGGGGGCTGTGTATTTAATTACTGTTTGCTACAGTTATAGTTAGATACAAAATGTCCCCTAAAGAGCTCACTTGTTACTGTTTGGAGCTGATGTAATTGAGTCCTGAGGGTTGTAATCCCAGCAGTGGATAAATCCATTGTGATGGGTTTACCTGGGTGGTACCTGGCAGGCCGATAGGGCGTGGCTGGAGGTGGGTCCCTGGGGGTGTGGCCTTGGGATTATATTTGTTCCTTCTCCCTCTGCTCTCTCTCTCTCTTGCTTCTGGCCTCCATGATGTGAGGAGCACAGCCCACGTGCCTCCCTCTCTCCACCCGCCATCGCCATGCCCTGAGGTCTGTGGTCTCCAGCCTCACATGAAATGAACCCCAAACCGTAAGAAATCAAATCTTCTTTCCTCTAAGTTACATGCTCATGTCTTTAGATTATGGCTGCCACAATGTTGACCAGAAGATCCGCCATCTGCTCCCTGGGGCTTCCCTCCCATAAACACGTGTGTATGCATGTGTGTTCACGCTTGTGAGTGTGTTATACACATATGCATGCGCCTATGTGTTTGTGTGCTCATCATGTGTACAGGTGTGTTTTGTATGTGTTTGTGCATGCCTATGTTGTATGTGTGCACATGCTTGCGTGCGCATGTGTGTTTTATGTGTGCGCAAGCATGTGTTTGTGTGTGCCTGCACCCTCTCTCTCCCTGGGACTGCGGTTCATACAGCTGACAGGCAGGTGGTCACGTGGACCAGTGCTTCTCTGTGACTTACGTCAGAGGCAGGGACAACTGCTCGTGGTACATCGTGTGACAGCCCCAGTGGGGACATGCTGCCCGAGTGAGAGGGAAGGGCAACTCAGGAAGCCAATGCACCCACCGGGAGTGGCTGGGCTTCCACCCTGTAGGTGTCTCCACCCTCTGGAAAGTCCTGCAAAGGAATTTGATAACCACTGAGTGAGGAGGAGGAGGAGGACAGCACAGGGTCTCGGGCCGCTGTCGTCCCAGGGCCTGAGGACAGGTGCGATGACACCTCTCCTTGGGGACCCCAAGGGGTCCTGGCTGGGGCAAAGTCACATACTGGACCCTGTAACACTGTCTGTGACTCTGAAACCTGAAACCCCACAGTACAGCATCTAGGCCCGACCCCCACAGGCCACAGTGTCTAGGCCTGACCCACACAGGCCCCAGCGTCAAGGCCCAACCCCCACAGGCCCCGGCGTCAAGGCCCAACCCCACAGGCCCCAGCGTCAAAGCCCAACTCGCACAGGCCCCAGTGTCAAGGCCTGTTCCCCCACAGGCCCCAGCATCAAAGCCTGACCCCCACAGGCCCCAGCGTCAAGGCCCAACCCACACAGGCCTCAGCGTCAAAGCCTGACCCACACAAGCCCTAGCGTCAAGACCCGACCCGCACAGGCCCCTGCCCGGCTGGTGTCAACAGTCAGATAAGGACACACACATGGTGCTCATGGTGTGCAGTTTTCATCATTACAAAAGACGCCTGGGCCTCTGTGGCGACCCCCACACAGGTGGCAGTGGGGGAGCCTCTCCCTCCCTGGGCAGCTCCAGGGTGACCTGTGCAGGTGAGGCATGGCTACCCCACACCCTGCCAGGAAAGGCCCTGCCCTCCGGGCTCTATCCTGGGACCTGCAGTTGCTTTTCAGGATGATACTAAGAAACTCCCCAAAGATGTCAAGTCAATAGGACTGCAGCCACAGGCACCACATTCGCCAAGCCCTTCTTCAAGACAGAACCACTCCCAGAGTGAAGCTAGCAGCCAGCCTCAGGCCCTGCAGAAACCTCAACTCTCCTGATCACATTTCCAAAGGATGATGAGCCAGCTTTCTCCATCCGCAGCTCTCACCCTCCTCGGCCTGAGGGCCCAGCGGACTCCACGGGGGCGGTGGTCCAGGCCAAAGAGTCAGGAGATGCTCCAGGTGAGCTCAGCCTCCTCTAAGCCAGGAGGGAACACTGAAAATTACCTGGACACACACCAACCAACCACACACTGATCAGCCAGTTAAATGTTTAAGGTGGTTCCTTTCTAAATCCTCTGTGCAAGGAGCAGGTGCCCAGGGATGCCAGGTGCCCACTGGGGGTCCCAGACCTGGCCCTCTGTCCCCCTTAGTCTCTGGCCCCTCCTCAGCATGGACCCTGAACTCTCAACCCTCCAGTCCTCCCTGGTCAGGAAAGAACAATAAGCTCGCTGTGCAGACATGGCATAGGAGGCGCAGGATGTGATTGTCTGAATCCCAGGACGGCGGTGAGAGTATGAAGCAATAAAGCACTCGGCAGCCACAGCCGCAGCCGCAGCCACAGCCGCAGCCACAGCCGCAGGGCCCGTGCCTGGGAAGCTTCCAGACAGTGAATCAGAGATGCTCTCAAAATCACTCTCTGAAAACAAGGTTGTAAAATATGCAAAGCGTCTTATGCTAATGTCGGACTCTGGGTGTGAGTGTTTAATGGCTTCCTCAGTTCTTTCTGATCTCACCTACAAGGTGGGCAGGACGCTGGCAGCCTCCTCGTCTCCAGGCAGGCACGGCACTGAGCCTTTGAGGACTGCGCTGTGCAAGCTCTGGGCTCTTCCCGTGCCGTTGAACCGATTGTCACTACAGTCGAGGGACCTGTGCTGGGGTCTGCCTTTTCCCAGCTAGAAGGCGGGCTGGGGGAGCAGATGGCAGAGGTCACCTCCTTGCCCACGCTGCCCTCCTCCACACATGGAAGGACCAGCCTGGGATGGCTCATTGGTGCTCCTGTGCCAAGACCGCCAACCTGCAGGCAAGCCCAAATGCGCCTTTGGGTTGGAATTTTGACGACACTTCCCTATTTAAAGCAATGGTTTCATCTCCAATGTTTGCTTGTGCACCACAACTATTTACACGATGATACGAAGACTGTCATGGCGGGTGGCTGGAGCTTATCTTGACCTCACGCTCTCCCAGACATGGAAGCCACCATCAGCCTAGCACCCCGCCTCTGTGTGCTCCAGCATTGGATGGGAACACATGTGGGGAGGGATTGACCCTCTGCACTCAATTCCATGGCACTGGGGTCCTGCCCCCTCTCTACCGAAGCATGTGAGCCGGGACAAGATGCACCCTTGCAAACATTTGCAGGCGATGAGCTAATGGATGAGGAGGAAGGATGCAAGGCATTCCTGGATGGGGCAGCCAGCGCGACTCTGGACGACACAGCTGCCATCTCTGGAGTGACGCCTGCTGGGCTGCCATGCCCGTGGGCTCAGCCTGCCCCAAGGCTGCCCGTCCACAGTCAGCAGGTCACCGGCAGGCTGCGTGGGCTTCCCTCTGCTCCCCGAGGACACAGGAGCCTCCTGCACCTCCGCACCCTCTGTCTGATGATCAGCAGGTTCCTCACACAGCAGGTCCCGGCTAGGCCTTTGCACGCATCACATGAACCTCCCTGAACACTCATCAAAGCACTACTTCTCAGTCACCAGTGCACTGTGAACACCCTGCCGGAGGTGACTGTCTCACAGAGCTGATCCTGAACGTGGGCATAGGACCCCGGGTCCGGCTGGCTGTCTATGGGCGTGCATAGAACTCAGTGGAGAAATAAAGAAATAACGGCAATTATGCGCAGGGGAGTGACCTAGTCACGATGATGAGCAGCTCCTCGTCCCCGCTGGAACGGGAGCACCCAGGATTCCGCGCGTTGTACGGTGGCTTTATGCTGACTCCCCACCCCAGGCCTAGCATGGGAAGATGTGCAAAGGTGCACTCAATCAATATTTACTGAATGGAATTGTGGCAGGTTTTCCGTTGAGTTATAGTTTAATGCAAGTATTTTCATAATATTCTAAATAAAGTCCCAAATTATTTTTACATTTCCTTCCCTAGCCGCATGTGGAAACACCTTCTGGGAACACACAGAAGCGAGTGGAATGACAGGGGAAATGTGTTGTAATCTTTCTGGGCCATATTTTGGCGAAGCCATTACTTGAAATACTGGGAGAAGCAAAGTGTTTATTAATGGCGAGGAAACCTCAGAAGTTTGAGCGGGTTCCGTGGCCTCCAGATAAGAATCCAATTATGTAAATGCACGTGCTTTCTCCTTCTGCAATAAGGTGTGCAAGAATAGAACAGCACATGCCAACATAAAATTTTGCCTATTATTTTTAACTTTCCACACGGAGGTAGAATATATTTCATGCTGAGAAGGAAGAGAGCTCCAAACTTTCGACTACCTTCTTCCCAAAGAGCTTCTGCTTTGGAAAACTAACTTTAGAAGACTCAGGACTGCGGCATGAGGCTGAGAGAGCAGGGGGTGGGGCTTGATTAGACCCTGTTAGTTGCTCTATAGGAAAAGCAGGCTAAGAAGAGAGGGAAGACGATTTTTCCCCCCTCTACAGACCAGCGCCAGGGGGCACAGAGAGCCTAGGCAGCTGCCCCAAAGCGGCACAGCTGGTGGGTGGTAAACCGCCCAGATTTTATTCGACTTCTCTGATAGGAGTGAGAGTCTCCCCAGGACCAGGTGCTCTTGTTCTCCTGGCACCCCAGCAAACACCCCTGTGAGAAGCTAAAACAAAGCAATTAATAAAACAATAATCACACGAAAGTAATCACGAAGGAAAAAAAGACATTATTTTAGGATAGAAAACATCAGTCGTGAATATATTTTGTTTTTTCCTAAATTCCCATAAAGCGCTACCAGCTTTTTGTTACCCTGTTGTTGTTTATAGAGGCAGGCAAACTGATGGAGGACGTAGTCTATCAGCTCAAAAAAAAAAAATAATAGCCAGGAAAATGCTAAAATAAAGTTACAGAGAGTGGAGGGTCAAGTCGTCAGATATTAAAGCACACCCTCAGTTCTCTATGATTATAATTGTAAGGTGTCAGTGTATGAATAGACAGACCGAGGGACGAGAACAGAAAACCCAGAAAGACGCACAATTATCTATGAGCATTTAGCACGCAGCCAGGGCAGCACCTCAAATAGCAGTAGCAACACGGACTCTTCTAGTAGAACCGGCTAAGGGGACGGCACGTGACAAGATAAAGCCCGATGCATTTTCGTACTCCATAGGAGGACAAATTCCAAACTGCAGAGAAATGCGAAAAGCCTTCCAGCAATATGTACGATAACGTGGTGGAATGCCTTGGGGACATAGAAACATAAACAACCTGCAGGGCAAACACCGTACGGAAAGGAGCACATGACAAATTGGGAGAGAGCCGTGGCTTGTCACACCGGGAGTGATTAGCCTGCATGCGTGGGAAGATCTCTAAAATCATGAAGAAAACGCCACCCAGAGAAACGGGCGGGAAGAATGAACAGAGAAACTCAACGTGGCTCGCCCGAGTCAGAGCATCAGCTGGCTTAGTTTGCTCGTATGACCAACATCCTGAGGAGGGACTGTCCTGGTGTGCACGCAAGAAAGTGGCTTTCTAGCCGGGCATGGTGGCGCACGCCTGTCATCCCTGTATTTGGGAGGCTAAGACAGGAGGATCGCAGGTTCACGGCCAGCCTCAGCAACTTTGTGAGGTCCTTAGCAACTTAGTGAGACCCTGTTTCCAGATAAAAAATAAAACAGGGCTGGGGTGTATCTCGGAGGTGGAATGCCCTTGGGTATTAAGTACCGCGCGCTAACCGATTGCGCCACTGGAGCTACTATATGACCTATCTTACATGTATGTATGTACACCCCCTAATGGCCCATATTATTTATATATGTATACAATTTATATATGTATGTATAAGATCTTATATCTTATATATATATGATCTTATGAGGAAGGAGGGAACACAGGGGAGGAAGCAGAGAAAGGCTGCTCTATGACCTCAGCAGCGTTTATCTCAAGACTGCAGATCGAGCTAACATTTAGGAAGCAATCACTATAACTCATCGCATTAGCTGGTTGGCAAACAGAAGGAAATATGATTGTTTTAGAAAATCATAAACGCACTTGATGAAACCCAGCATCATCCGCAGACAGACTCTGAACAAACTGGAGATAAAACGGCGCTCCTCCAGACTGGTCCAGGCCCACACGGAAGACACCAGCTGACTTCACAGTGAGGCGAGACGCTGTGATCCCCCCCGTCCCCCCGCGGACCGAGAGCAAGCAGAGACATCTGCTCCTACCACTTCCCCCAACACTGGAACTGATGTTCCAGCCAGTTCAACTTGGCAAGAACAAGGAAGGCATCCAGACTGGAGAAGAAAAAGCAAAGTTGTCATTATTCTCAGACTACATGATAAACTATATAGAAGCCAAAGGAAGCCACAGGGGAACTGGGGAATAGACGGGAGATGGAAAGAATTTCGGAGAGTAGAGCTACAGACAGGTTTACTTAGGGGGAAACAGAAATTCACATTCAAAGAATAAATGCGGACCATCTCAGGAGAGGAAAGAGAGAGAGGTTGGCAGAGAGACCACCAGAAAGAGAGAGAGGGAGAAAGGGAGACAGAGACAGAGACAGAGACAGACAGAGACTGGTGGAGAGGCTGGCAGGAGAGACAGGGAGGCTGGAGGAGAGGCTGACTGAGAGACCAGCAACTCTGGGTGGGGGATGACTTTTATGGGAAAGTTTTTAAATGCTCAGCAAGTGGGGTAGGAGAATGGTGGACATGTGGGGGTGAGCTTGGTTTCTCTGATCATGGATCCAGCGGTTGCTGCCCAGCTGACGCTAAACACCCCTGGTGCACGGGCTGCTCAAATGCGGTGCCAGCAGGAGTTTTAAAAATTGCTCTGGGAGGAGCAGAGGCTGTGGGCTGCTGCTCCCTCCCACTGCGGCTGGTCTGTGGCCTGGGGTGAGCACTGACCCCCAGGATCCCAGTCCAGTGGGGAGGCCCTGGCACCTGTCGGGAGGTCAGGACCCAGCTGAGCCCTGACTGTGGTGGTGCCGGTGCGGGGGAATCATGGAGTTTTTAGATTGAAAACTATAGTCTCTCTCTCTCTCTCTCTCTCTCTCTCTCTCTCTCTTTCTCTTTTCCTTTCTTTTTCTCCCTTTCTTGTCTCTTTTTTATCTCGTTCCCCCTCTCCCTTTTCTAAGTGACACACAGCTCCCCCTTTCCCGTGCCTAGGCAAGGCACCGCAGGAGTCGTCTGAATTGATAAGTGAATTTAATAAGTCATAGGTTGAAATGTCAGTATGCAAACTCATTTGTATTTCTATACAGTAACAAGGCATCCTCAGACCTTCAGATGAAAAATGATCACATTTAACCTAGCACAATACGGAGGACAATTTTGATAGAGGATGTGCAAGGCGTACCTGCAAGCTACAAAAATTTGCTCAAATTTCACAAGTTGCAAATAAGTGGAGAGCTCGATTATGTTTGTGGCTTGGAAGACTCACTGTTAAGATGACAGCCCAAGAAATGGATGCACAAGGACGACACAGTCACAGGAAACATCTCCGCGGGTTTTACTCGTCTACTTAGAGAAATCGTCCAGTTAGTTCTAAAGTCTGTCTATAAGGCAATGCAAGTGAGACCGTCACTACAAGCGGAGTCAGCATGAGCCAGCCCCGACCCCAGACCCCCGACTTACCTTGGTGCTTGTCTTCAAAAAGTGGAAGAATTCAGCTCCTGACACATGGAGAACAGAATGCAACATTTAATGGCAGATAGAAAGAGGTAGCAGAGTTCCCACGCAGGGGAGGGGTCCCATTCAGGGTTGCCGTGAGGGCTCTTGGGAGACCAGTTTTGATCCCAGTTTGTGACTTCTTCATTTGTCCCCAATTGGTCTGATTTGGATCCTGGGACCCAATGTTCATGGTCTAGTTTCAATTCCTTATTTAAATCTCTACTATTTTACAGTCTAGTTTTAATCCCTAATTTGAATCTCTAATTGGTCCTTTTAGAGTCTAGTTTCAATCCGTAATTTGAATCTCTACTCTAATTGGTCTGTTTAGAGTCTAGTTTCAATCCCTAATTTGAATATCCACTCTAATTGATCCTTTTGGAGTCTCCTTGTGATTGGCCAATTTCCACTCCCCCTAGTGAGGTTTGGCCAGCAAGCTCTTCTAATCTCCTGGAGCCATCTTGTTCTTCCCCGTCTGGTATGTTCCCCCATCCTGTCTCTTGATTAGCATTGGAGTCCACTCACACCAGTTGTTCTCAGAGATTGACCCATTGGTGGGGTGAAGTTTTCTTCCTTCTGAGTTCCTTGTACACCTAAAACATCTCCTGAGTTCCTTGTACCCCTAGACTGAACTGTCCCTTCCTGCCATTGTTATCCCTGTCCACAAGGAAATAATCAAAGTAGTTTTGAAAAGGAACAAAGTTGGAGGACTTACACTACCTAATTTCTGGACTTAACTATGAAGCTGAGCAATGGAAACTGTTGTATTGGGATGAAGACAGACATCAACACGGAATGCACATGACTGAGGGTCTAGAGACAGCCCCACTCGAGCTGGACTCCTTGACGCGGGTGTTTAGATGGTTCCGTGGGGAGAGCAGAGTTCTAGGTCTCAGCAATCAGTACCAGAACAACTGGACTTCCATGTGCAAGACGTATATATCTGCCTTGGTGCCACACGATAGACTTAAGTATGAGAGTGTAAAACCCATTCTGCTTTATGAAAAATACGCAAGTGGAATCTTAGTCACCTGGGTTTGCTGAATATTTCTTAAATTCAACACAAATGAGGCACGCTATAAAATCAAATAACAATAAACTGGACTGCACCAGAATCAGTTGGCTCTTTATAGAACAATACAATGACACGAAGAGGCAAGCCAAAGGCTGAGGAGAAGTATCTGAAATCCATGCTTCTAACAAAGGGCTCTCATTGGAAATATATAAAGAACTCTTAGAACTCAATAATACAAACAATGCAGTTAAAATAAATAAGCAAAAGAATTAAGCAGACATTTACCAAAGAAAATACACGGTGGGGATTAAGTACCTGAAAAGATGCTCAGCATCACAAGTCATTAAAGGGATGCAGACTAAAGCCACATGACATGCTTCTACGCACCCTCCAGAAAGGCTAAAATTTAGAAGGCAGATCTGCCAAGTGTTGGTAAGGATGTGGAGCAACCAGGACCTTCACTGCTGGTGGGACGTAAAGTGGCCCATGTGCTTTGGAAAATAGTTTGGTGGTATCTTGAAAAGTTAAATATATACCTATTGTATGAGGCAGCCATCTTCCTCCTAGATATTCATACAAGATGACTGACGTCACACGTTCACACTGAGACTCCTACGTGGACGTTCATAGCAGCTTTACAGCCAATGGCAAAACAGGAACCGCGGGAAGGTCCTGGGGCAGTGAGTGGGAATGGATCATGGGGCACATTCAGTGAACTATTCTCAACAACAAAGGAGGCTAACTGTGGGGTGCTCTGTGACACAGACATCACAGTGACCACGTTGAATGGAGAGAGACAGCTGGCAGAGGGGAGAGACTCCATGACTTCCTTTCTATAAAATTACAGACACTTTCAGTGACAAATGCAGAGGGCCTGTGGCCTGGGGCAGGTGTGCAGGGCGTGGGTCCCCGGGCAGGATTGCTGGTTTCCACCACGTTGATGGCTTCACAGGTTTACACTCGTTGAAACTCTTAGCTGGGTGTGGTGGCACACGCTTGTAATCTCAGTACTTGGGAGACCAAGACTGGAGGGTCACAGGTTTGAGACCAGCCTCAGCAATTTAGCAAGACTCTCAGCAACCTAGGGAGACCCTGTTTCAAAATAAAAAAAATGAAAAAGGGGATGGGGTGTGACTGGGAGGTAGAATGTCCCTGGGTTCAATCCCCGGCACAACACCAAAACCAAAACAAAGAAGTCTTCACATTGTATCATTTAAATGCAGCCGTTTATTATGTTACTTGGCAAACACACCTCAATAACGCTGTAAAAATAAAAACAAATTAGGAATTAGGCTTGATGAAAAAACCCAAAGTTCCTCTTTTGACACGTTAGTTACAAACTCTGTCAATATAAAAGAGAGATCATAATAAGCACAAGAAAATGAGATGAAATATATCATGATACATGTTTAAAGCCAAGTTTAAAAAAGATGTTATTTCAGAAAATGTAAAGGAGAAAACTGTCCAACGTTGACTGAGCAGCTGCAGGAGAGGCCGGGGCCGTGGCCGGGCAACGCGTGGCTCTGTCCTCCCAAACCACGCTGCCTCCAGAAACAGTGGATACTGATTCATCAAGGTGCTTTAAAAAGTAACACATCAGGCAGCGTGGTGGCCCTTGCCTGCAATCCCAGCACTTGGGAGGCTGAGACAGGAGGATGGCAGGTTTGCAGCCAGCCTCAGCAACTGAGTGAGACCCTGTTTCAAAATAAAATAAGGCTGGAGGTATAGCTCAGAGGTAGAATGTCCCTGGGTTCCATCCCCAGCACCAAAAAATAAATGAATAAATAAATAAAAAGTAACACATCACAACAGAAAAGGCTTTATCTCAGAAACACAATGGAAACCAAACTGTAGGAAATCTATTTGCTCACATTAACTGATTATAGAGAAAATAAGCCATTTAGTATCCCAATAAACACCAAGGGCATTCCATGGATTAAACTCCCATTCCAATTCTAAAGTTTTAGCGAGTTAATCATATTGACTCTTCTTTAATGTGGTTGTATGAACCTACCACAGACCTGCAGCAAACACCGTAATTAATATTGAGAAGTAGTGGGATTCATCTGCCTAAGCAGAGGTGGTCCTCCGCCCTCTACAGAAGCTGCCGCTGCTGTACACTGGAAGCGTTGATGGCTACAGCACTCTCAGTCCATCTCCCTAGCAGTGCCCAAGCCTCCGGGTCTGTGTTCAGGACCTAGAATAGGGAGGGGCTCAGGACGGGAGCCCTGGCGTCCATAGTGGAGCACTCACTGCGACTCACAGAGGTGGGAGAGGGGGCTCTGGTGACACACAGGAGGGAGGACTTGCCCTAAAAGAACAGAGAGCGGTTGCCCAGACAGGAGGACCAGGAGCTGCTGTCAAAGCATGCAGAGACTAAACTGGGCCCGAAGGAGTTTTAGTGGCCTGCGCTGCATGGCGACCACATTAGCAATAGCTTATTGTATATTTCAAAGCCCCTAGAAGAATAGACTTTTAACATTCTCGTCATGAGGACACACTAAGTTGGTGGGGTGATGCTAACCAGCTTTACTGAATCTTCTCACAATGCATTCCTGGATCAAAACATCACATTATACTCCATAAGCATATGCAATTATTATTTATCGATTAAGATGACTTTTAAAATTTATGAAAAAAGGAGGATGCTTTTAAAAAGTAGATAATTATGTCAGATGGAAGGGTGTACTTGGGAAAACCATTGGAATGAAGTGAAAGTAGAGAAGGGTTTCAAGTATTGCAGGAGGCTTGGTGCCAGACCAAGGTGCTTCAGTCAAAGACCTATCATCTGCCGGCAAAACCAAGTGGAAAGTGTGCTAGTCCATCACATCAGATAAGCAATGAAAACCCTGACGAAGAAAAGAAATTCAATGTATAGATTCGATATGAGAATGCTGTAAATGTTATTGAAAAGATGTAAAAGAAGACTAAATGGTGAGATAGAGCATGTGTATTAGTCAGAGTTCTTCAGAGAGGCAGAGACAAGAGGAGACAGATAAATAGATGGATAGGTAGTCAGATAAACAGGTAGATAGATGGTAGATAAAGAGATGATAGATAGACAATACATTGGTAGATGATAAAACAAGTAAGTAGATAATCTATAGACAGATGATGGATAAGTAGACAGATGACTCATTGGTGGATAGATGGATAAATAGGTAGGTAGATGATAAATACACAAATAGGCAGATAGATGATAGATAATGAATAGATGATAGATTGATAGATGATAGGTAGATCATAGATAGATGAATGGATAGATGAGTGATAGGTAGACAGATGATAGGTGTATAGATGATTGACTGATAGATAAAGAGTTAGATGTTAGATAAATTGTTAGATAGGTGATAGATTAGATAAATGATAGGTAGAAAGATGATAGACAGATGATAGATAGCTAAATAGATGATACATAGATAGATAGATAGATAGATGATAGAGATAGATGATAGAGATAGATAGATGATGAATAGGTAGATAGATGATAGGTAGATAGATGACAGATTGATTGATGATAAATAGATCATTGATAGGTAGATAGATCATAGATGATAAAAATGGGTAGATAAATAGGTAGATAGATGGTAGATGATAGATCACATGTAGATAGATGTCAGGTAGATAATTAGATGCTGGAGGACAGAGGGGTGAGCAGTGACATTGGGGGACTGAGGAGTCGCTCAGTCAATGGTGCTGAGACCATTGCAGACTGCAGGGGGAAATACAGGTAGATAGCTACTGCAAGCAACGAGTTAAAAAGAAAACTCGCCTTCTAAGCTACATTTAGCATTCAGGTATAGTGAAGAAAGATGGGTTTTTGAGACAGGAAGATTGTAGGTTCAAGGCTAGACTCAGCAACTTAACCAGACCCTCTGCAACTTAGTGAGAACCTGTTTCCAAATAAAAAATAAAACAGGGCTGGGGTGTAGGTAGAATGCCCCTAGGTTCAATCCCCAGAACCACACACACACACACACACACACACACACACACACACACAGACTGATTTGTTAGCAAGGGAGATGAGGGGGTGGGGGAGGGAGAGGGGAAGGCAGGAGAGAGGAGATCTCCTGGGTAGAGTGTGTGTGGGGGGGTGTCACCAGGAAGGCCTACTGATTTTGAGGCTGCCCACCTCCGCGCTTGTCCCTTAAACTGGCCTGCAAGTCCCTGAAGGGACAGTTTCTAGCCAGAAGGAGCTGCCTCCTGCCACACTGAGCTGGCAGTGCCAGGGTACAGGCCCTGCATGCATTCAGCGGAGCCACACGCTCCCAAGAGTGCCCTGCCCTGGAAAGGGGGGTCCTTACAAGCACCTCAAGCGTGCGGGAGAGCATCCCCGCTGAGGCCAGTGGCCGTCCCTTTCCAGAGAAGACTGGGCTGCTGTCAGAGCAGGCAGCTCCCAGAGGTGCACGCTGGTGCCACGCAGCCCACCCAGCGCCCCAGCTGCCTGGCTAGACCCCGCCCCCTCCAAGGCGCCATCAGCCCCGGTATTGGCAATGGGTATCGACGAAGGCCTTCAAAGTCACAGGTTGACTCGCTGGATCAATAATGGTGCAGGAGAAATAATTAAAACTGTCAGATTTAGAAAGTATTAAAGGTACTTAGAGCTTTCTGCCAACTATGGAAAACAGGGATTAATGGTGTTATCTGGAACGCTCCCGAGTTAAGGAGCAAGTTATTAAAGTCTTTCTTTGCCACTCATTCCCAGCAAAGGGTCAACATCAAAGGTTTCAGACGCTAACTGTTTGAGTCCATTAACCCAAAGTGCGACTCCTTCCCCACGGAAGTCCAGGGAGGGGCAGGCGCTCCTGAGACGTCCTGTCTTCCAGCACGGAGCTGTGAAATTGAAAGGCACTTAGAGCGCTCACGCCTGCCATCCTCGGTCTCTGTGGACCAGATCACCCATGGTCTCCACTAACAAGAGAGAGTCTCATTTGGTGACAGCAGGACTCAGGGACCTTGGCCAGGCCTGAAGTCCACTAAGAGATTCCAAGTCTTGCTCTAGGACCTAAGGCTGCAACTCAGAGGGACGCGGCCTGGGAAGGAGTACAGGGGCACCGAGAGGACAACCAGCAGTAGCACCTGCTCCATGTGCCTGGCGGAGGAGCAGGGAGGCGTCCAGGATGAGCAGCCTCCCTTCCAGGATGGGATGGTGCCACTCCCTGCTCTCCCGTCCTCGGGCTTTAGGTGCCTGCCAGACCCAGCACCTCTCCATCCTGTATCTTTCTTAGCATCCCTCCTGTGGATTCCCCCCTTTCCCTGGCATCCTGTACCGGAACCATCCATTTCTCTCCACCTCATGCTTTCTGGTGAGTAGGAGACAAGCATTGCTGGCAGGAGATGCAAAGAAGCCACGACTGGGGTCATCACTGCTCAGGAACCCACAGTCTCCAACTACAATGGGCATTGTTGACCAGGGGCCAAGAATGTCCTCCCATCACAGAGGATGAGGTCACAGCAATGGGCATGGCACCCACATGGTCCCCAGATGGGTCAGAAAGTCCTGTGCAGAGCAGGTGTATTGTGGACTGGATCTGGGACTGTAGACACGGATTTGATTGCATCCCAAGCCTCAGAGAGGTGAGTTCCCACCAGTGAACAGGATAGTCCCGGGTCTGGAAGGAGCGCATGGAGGCCAGGCAAGGAGCCCAGGACTGGGGTGGCCTCACGCCACCTGACTCAGAGAGGAGGAAGAGACCTGGAATCCCCTGGCCTTAGAAGATGGAGTGCACACTGGGTGCTGTGACTCATGGGGCACAGTGGTGCGGCCCAGAGATGGAGAAGACTGCTGTGTTAGCCACAGGTGGGGAGCCTGGAGTCACTTCATCTGCAAGTAACTCCAGAAAAGTGACACTGTTTAGACCTAGCTGATTCTGGAGACACCAAGGACCCTGCCTTCAGGAAGGTTGGCCTCAGAGGAGAAGATATTGATCATGGACAGCTGCTTTTTGCAGGAGAGGCAGGCAGCCCGAGGTACCTGGGGTGAGAGCACAATGTGGCCGTGGTCTGTGTCATCCACTCTACCTTGGGCTGCTCAGGGAGGTGGCCACCATGACACCCTTGCCATGGGCCAGAGGTGGGCCTGGGCACTGCCTGCTTCCTCCCCTGGGGCCTGTGGGTCCCCACGCCCACTCCCTGTGCTTCGTCGGGCACTCTCTTCTCATAGTCATTTGGTTGTTGATTTATTGAGTCTGTAAGCGTCACTCCCACGGGGACAGAGAACAGGCCTGCATCTGATGCTTCTCCATGGCCTTCACATAGAAATGGACAAACAACTTAGAGGAGGAAAGGTTCATTTTGGTTCACAGTTCAGAGGTCTCAGTCCAGTCAGCTGCCTCCACTGCTCTGGGCCTGAGGCGAGGCAGAACATCACAGCAGAAGGGCATGGAGGAGGAAAGCTGCTCTGCTTCTGACAGCTGGGAAGAGAGAGAGGAGGCTGGGGACAAGATAGGGCCCCCAAGAACACACCCCTAAAGACCCACTCCCTTCCTATAAATCCCACCTGCTACGGTTTCTACAACCTTTCGATAATGCCATCAACCCTCATGATTCAACTACTTTCAACAAGCCTGACTTCTGAACACTGCTGTACTGGGGATCAGGTCTCACACATAAGTTTTTGGAGGACATTTCAGATCCAAACTATAATGCCAAGTTAGCATATTTTTTATATTTTTAAGAGGAATATCTTAATACCCAAGGAGGGCTATCTGCAGAGAGTAGCTGAAACCATATGCTACCCTGAGATTCCACAAATGGCTTTTTTCTTGGGATTGGGGTGTGATGGGAGAGTGAGTCCTTCGGGCCAGAGACCTGCCCTTAACTAGGGCTCTGCATGAGTCTGGGCTATCAAAGTCCTCAGAGGGCAGCTCTCAGAGGAAATGGTGCACAGAACTTGTCTGTCCACAGGAGGGGAAAGGGAAGGAGAGGTGGGCAGTCTCGGCAACCATTAGGTGTGAGAGAGCTCTGGTCAACCTCTGAGTATGCAGCAAGCCTGTGATGAGATCCTAGGCTGTGCACACATAAAGCATTCTTGGGAAATAGTGATAACAAAGGCAATGGTGATCATGATGATGGTGACGGTGATGTGATGATGGTGGTGATGGTGATGGTGATCATGATCGTGGTAATGATGGTGATGACGGTGATGGTGATGTGATGATAGCGGTGATGGTGATGGTGATGATGGTGATGGTGGTGATGATGATGGTGGTGGTGATGGTGATGATGGTGATGATGATGATGATGATGGTGATGGTGATGGTGATGATGATGATGGTGGTGGTGATGATGATGGTGGGGATGATGGTGTTTGTGATGATGGTGGTGGTTATTATGAAGATGATAACCATGGCAATGATGGTGGTGATGATGATGATGGTGATGGTGGAGGTGATGGTAATGATGATGGTGGTGATGATGATGGTGGGGATGATGGCGATGGTGATGGTGATGGTAATGATGATGGTGATAATGGTGATGATGATGGTGGGAATGATGGTTATGATAATAGTGGTGATGGTAGGGGTGATGATGATGATAATAATGATAATGGTGGTGGTGGTGGTGGTGGTGGTGGTGGTGATTATGATGATGATAATGATGATTATGGTGGTGATGGTAATGATGATGATAATGGTGATCATGGTAGTGATTGTGATGATGATGGTGGTGATGATGGTGATGATGGTGGTGGTGATGGTGATGGTGATGATGATGATGATGGTGATGGTGATGGTGATGATGGTGACAGTGGTGATGATGATGGTAGGGGTTAATGGTGATGATGATGGTGGTGGTAATGGTGATGGTGATGGTAGTGATGATGGTGGTGGGGATGATGCTGCTGGGGATGATGGTGGTGGTGATGGTGGTGGTTATTATGATGATGATAATGATGGCAATGTGATGGTGATGGTGATGATGAAGCAATGATGATGGTGATAATGACAACAATATTAATGATGGTGGTGATGGTGATGGTTATAGTGATGATGATGATGATGATGATGGGGGTGGTGATGGTAATAATGATGGTGGTGATGATGATGATGGTGATAATGGTGGTGATGATGCTGATGGTGGTGATGATGGTGATGATGATAATAATAATGATGATGGTGGTGGTGGTGATGATGATTATAATAGTGATGATGATGATTGATGATGATGATGATGGTGGTGGTGGGGATGATGGTGGTAGTGGGGATCATGGTGGTGGTGGTGATAGTAATGATGATGGTGGTAATGATGATGATGTGGTGATAATGGTGATGATGATGGTGATGATGATGGTGGAGATGATGTTATGATGATGGTGGTGATAGTGGTGATGGTGGGGATGATGATGATAATAATGATGATGATGGTTATGATGATGGTGGTGGTGGTGATTATGATGATGAGAATGATGATTATGATGGTGATGGGGATGTTGAAGCAATGATGACAGTGATGATTGCAATGATATTAATGATGGTGATGGTGAATACAGTTTGTGGAGAAGTTGCCTGTTGCTTCGTATCCATCACCTCCTTCAACTGTCCTGTTCCCTTTTAGCAATTGCTTGGTGGAGCAATAATGGTGTCCCACTGATAACATCTGGGCAGCTGCCCCCTGAGATTGCTCACACTCAGTCCCCTCTGGCACGTGGGTGTAGATGGCACATTGTCATAGCACAGAATCACAGGTTCACAGAGGTCATGTGGCTCAGCCAGGCCTACCTTGCCCTGGAATCACAATGACCTGCTTGTCTTCGCTGGGTGCTGGGTGCTACAGGTCTGTGTTTGCAGAGTGAAAATAGAGTTGAGCATGGGGACAATGGAAAGCAGTGTGACGTCCCAGGACCGAGCACACACACATCCCTGAGTGCTGAATGCATACTGACTTTGCCCCGTCATCTCCCTGCTTCATCCCAGGTGATGTCTGTGACACCCCAGAACATCTGGGGTATGTTTTGCAGTGGAGATTTAGCACACAGGCACAGGACAGCCCGTGCAGCAGAGCCAGGTCCAGGCTGCGCATGATAGCACAGCGCCCATGGCTTCCTGGAGGAGCAGATGCAACCAGTCTCGGGCCAATGGCGGGGGTGGGCGGCTTCCTGGGCTTGGACCCAGCAGTTAATCACAGACAAATGGCCATGAGGACCGTCCAAATCATGCACACCCTGCTCTCAGGCACCCTGGACATGAGCGCCAACGCGTTCCGCACACTTCCTGCCCGCCCTCACCCTGGGCTCGTGCCCCTACACACTACCCTCCTGCCTGTCTGCTCCAGTAGGCCATGCCCACATCCCTACCACAGCCAGAGCTGCCTTGCTTTGGCTCTACAAACCTCTGCAGAGAGCTCGCGGCATCATGTGAAGGACAGAGTCTGGGCACGGAGAGAAGAGGTGACCTAGCCTGGCAGGACCTTATGGCAGACCCCGGCCCAGGGGCCCCAGCCTGGTGCTTCGTATCTATCACCTCCTTTAACTGTCCTGTTCCCTTCTTAGCAATTGCTTGGTGGAACAATAATGGTGTCCCACTGATAACATGGAATAATGGTGTCCCACTGATAATATTCCCCCTTGGAAAAGTGGGAATGATTTTTTTAATGAAAAACAAAACCCCAGAGATAATGGGAGAGACAAAGGGTTTTATGCAAATCCCAGAACATAAAGGTGCCCGCTGAGCCACATGGCTGTCTGCTTCCTGGACTCCACTCAGGGCTCCCCATGAGATCACGCATCCTGCACCTCAGAGAAGGCCCCAAGGCCCGTGCATCCTGCGCTCCTGCTCACACGGAGCAGGTCAGGACCAATGCCAATCATGGCCATGCCTGCTTCTCGTGTTCCAAAGGCAGAGACTTACTGTCCCAGACGGGAGGGATACAGGTGGACATCAGGCCCGCATGCAGTGTCCCCCAGTGCCCACACCCCAAGGCCACCTCACTCAGAGCCACAAGCTGAGCCAAGGCAGGTGGATGGGAGGTGACATGCCACTGTGACTGCTCCTTGGGCGGGCCCGGCTTCTCTTCCCTGCCGTGGGCCTGGCTCTCTGACCTGGACAGTCATCGCTGGTACCAAGGGCAGAGACCATGGAAGATGCACTTGGATTTCGACCTGGGCCACAGGGATGAACATCTGCTCTCAGCTTCCTGTAGCCTGGGGATCTGCAGCTGTCCTGATGTCTGGGAACCCTGGATTCACCATCTGCGAGGTGGGGCCGAGATGTTGTGCAGAGTAGTCATGGGTATCCAGGAAGGTCCACACATGAGATGCTATTTTACTTAGCTTTTTTGTCACTGTGACCAAAATACCTGACAAGCACAACTTACGGATGGAAAGGTTCATATTCTGCCGGCTCTGAGGCAGCATCCACGGCGGCAAGGTGTGGCTGGAATGCCGCGCTCGTCTCCTGATGGCCGGAAGCAGAGAGGGAGAGACAGGAAGTGTCCAGGGACAGACGCCAACCTCCAGGCCACAGGTGACCAGCCTCCTCCAGCCACGCCCACCTGCCTGCAGTTACCACCCAGTGGGTCCATTCAAACCATCCATCCATCAGTGGACTCAGCCACTAATGAGACTGAGTCCATTATTTCACCTGAACTGCTGCATTGCTGACACAGGAGCTTTTCCGGGGACACTCTATATCCAAGCCAACACAGGCGCCGAGGGCAGAGGAGGGGCCGTGCTGAAGAGCAGGCTGTTCTTGCTCCAGAGTCATGGAGCACGGCTGGCAGAGCCCAGGTACCACCTGGCCTACCTAGCTCTTCACACCTCCTCAGGTCTCCGCCTCCAGGCCAGGGACCTACAGCCATCGTGCTGGGTCCAAAGAGGGACTGGACACTCTCTTCTCAGATCCCTGATCTCCCTCCACCCTCTTCTGACCTCTCCCCAACACCAGGGCTCCTCTGAGCCTTGCTTGCTTTGCACCCACCTGAGCACAGGTGCCTGCATAAGGGTGCATGGGGTGCATTAGGGGTGCATGGGTGCAGAGGACTCAGAGGTAGGAAACCAACGGGAGCCTCCGGGGTTCTTGGTGCACAGCTGATGGAGACCGAAGGGGGCTGAGGGAGAGCGGGAAGCAGCCTAGATAATGCCCACCAAGACGTGAGTATCTTTACACACACGTATACCCCCACACCCACAAACAACACACACCTACACCGATTTACTAAAAGACATCATATTGTACAGCCTAGACTTTAGTATGTATAATTTTACAATACTTTTATTACATACCTATGGTTTTAGTCTTTTACAATTGTGTAACAAAACCAGGGTCCCACGAGCCCCCCTCCGTCTTGACTGTTTCCCAAGGCGGCAGGGCGGTGAGGCTGGCCCCTCTCTCTGGGCGGGGGATGCTCGGCCCTGGAGTCATGGCTCTCCCACTGGCCCGGGTGCACCCTGTTGTCAGCTCCCTGCCGTGGATGTCCTCCTGTGTGTGGCCCCTTTCTCAGCTCCCCTCATTTCTATGGGATGGACACTCAGGATGGTGAGGGTTTGTGTATTTTAGCTTAGATATATATTTCTGGAGGGTTTTTCAAAGAGGCAGTTGTAACTGGCATTTGCAGCAATAATATAAGAACATTTTCCCCCTTTATTTCTCCACTGAAAAGTGTTACCTTTTCATTTTTGCTTATCTGAGAGGTGAAAATTGATAACTCCTTATTAAAAGAATTTTTATTTTCTGTCTACTTGTGACTGTATAACTTTTCCTACAATTTTTGGCCATTCAGGAATTTTCTACTAAGTGCCTGTCCACACATTTTGCCTAATGTTCTTTTAAGTTATTTGTCTTTTAAAAAATCAATTTGCAACAGCTCTTGGTACAGTATAACGGCTGAGTCTTTAAACGCTTCCTGCATGTAACTGTGTGTGTGTGTCTGTGTGTGTGTGTGTGTGTGTGTGTGTGTGTGTGTGTGCATATGGATTGAACCCAGAGGCATTCTACCTCCAAGCTACACCCCCAACCCTATTTTATTTTTTATTTTAAAACAGAGTCTCACTAGGTACTGTGCACTGGCCTCAACCCTGTGATCCTGACCCATATGAATTTAAGAAGACTTTGGTCCAACTAAACACACACGTGCACCTGCGTTCCCTCCGGGTGACCCTGGAGCCTCCTCTTGACCTGTGGAGGGGCCGTGTTTGCTCTCTCACCTCTCCATCCTTCCCAAGCTTCCACATCCTGGTCCCTGCCCCCAGGGAGGTTTCAGGATTCTTCCTTGACAGGCTTTCAGAGCCTGGGCCCCAGGACCCGGCTCTGCTCCCCAGCCAGCTCTGCAAGCCCTCCTTCCTGAGCTGCGTTGCTGGGGCAAGGCGGCTGCCCCCGTGCACAGGGGGCAGGGCAGAGCCCACCCTTCTTTTGGTGGCCTTTATGGCTGGCAGAGCCTGCCCAGGGCACCGCTTAGCCCTCCCTCCTCCTGCCAAGATCCACGGAGCTGCAGGACAGATGTGCCTGGGCTCAGAGCTGGGTGTGGCCTCTTCCTTTAAGGACCCCCTCTTTGGGCAAGGACAGAGGTGAAGCAGATGGCCCCAGAGCATGGAGAAGCTGTGGATGGACTCACTGCACAGAGTGCAGCCCCAAGGCCCCTTGTCCAGGTTGAACCGTGCATGAGGTGGGACATGGGGTAGGGATTAGGACAGCCTCTCTGGGCATGGTCACAGAGTCAGTGTGTCACAGCCTGCAGGGAGTGTGGCTAGCAGGGGGAGGCCTGTCCATCCAGGTGAAGACAAGGAAACAGACAATAGGGCCAACAAGTGGGGACCAAGAGTACGATGAGGGGCAGGGTTCCCCAGGTGAGGGGGTTGGAGAAGGAGGGCACACTCCCAGAGCCCAGGCTCCCGGCTGGCAGAAGCCTGTCTCTGGGGACATTTGCGTCCCTGGACGTCTATTCAGGCCCCAGTTCCATCCCAAGGAAGACTGGAGGGCAGGGCGCTCTGCGGGAACTCATCCCTGGCGCTCTGTGCCGGTCCCACGAGCAGCTGACCCACGGGCTCCCGGGGAGGGAATCAGATTCTGCTGGGAGACTTCGATTGGCCAAGAACCTGAGTCTTGTCTCACAGGGGAGGCACTGTCCCCAGTACCTGGGCATGGAGGTGGCACTTCTGCCCTTGGGGACACATGTCCAGAGGGGCAGAGAGAAATCCCACTGCACAAGCCCTGCGCACAGAGGAGCAGCTGTCGGCCGGGATTGATAATTAAGCCATGCGTCTGCCTCCTGAAAGATAAATTCCGGCTTTACCGAGGTTTTCTATTTCACTTAACTAAAGCTGAGAACGAAGCAGGAACAATTAAATGCAACCCGAGGCTACCCAAAATATTATCCATCAAAAGTATCACATCCAACCCCGCCAGCACATTCATCAAAATGTCAGTTATCCCAAATACGGTTTTATCTTATTAATGCTAATTTCTTTCACGGAAAGACTAGTGATTTTACCTTTCGGTGGTTATCAAGGAACCGGAAGAAATGCTTTGCATTTTAATTCCGCAGGTCGCCTTATTTGTCATCAGCTTATTTATAACCAAGTGCCAATTTTCTAACTTCTGGGTCCTGGGATCCTTTGCCCAGAGTGGGCCAAGAACAGTCCCCAGGAGGCGGCTGCCAGGGTCACTTGGCTCGAGACGTCCCTGCGTTGTCTGCACTTGGCAGTGTAGACACAGGAGCAACTCTTCCTTGCGTGGAACTCGAGGCCCCAGAGAGGCTCCCAACTCCAGGCACGGGTACCAGGGGCATGGGGACATGGGACAGCTTGGCAACAGTTTGGTGCACCTCCATTGGTGGCCCCATGGCACGGGTGGGAGGCAGGGTTCCCTCCCTAAATGAAACTCTCCTTGGGGATGCGCAGGACTCAGACAGTGGGCTTCGAGTGACACATCTGGAAATGATTGGAAGAGTCAGAAATCAAGGGCCTCTTAGGCAGAGATGCATAATCAACAGCCAGTCAGCAGATCCGAGAAAATATGGTCGATAGAGAGGCAGATAATGGATTGTCGGGGAGAGCCGAGGGGTGCTGGGCCCCTGGCCGCTGCAGGACGGGGGGCAGGAACATGGTGACTGGGAGCTGCCGAAATGTTTCTAAGTGATGTTTGCATCAAAGCACTAGCTCAAGAAGACCCAAGGGCTGGGTCCACTCTCCGTCCTCTCCTGGCCCTCTCCTGAGGACCCGCTCCTCACACGGCTAACATGCTGCACTGGACCATGCTCTCCGCAGTGCAGGAGAGACCTCCAGGTGTCAGGGACGGGGCTCAGCCAGACTCCAGGGCCACCTGCCCAGACTGTCTCCGGCCAAATGCCAGAGCTGACAGCAGCCACATGCAAGCCAGGTGACATCCAGTCCTTACAGCTGCCCAGGGCCAGCCAGGGCTGCCCAGAGGTGCGGGCCAGCCGGCAGTGAAGGTCAGGTTCGGTTAGAGAGAGTGGGCAGAGGGCAGGACTGTGCCCCAGGGAAGCATGAGAAAAGACCCAAGGGAAGCAAGAGGAGGCCCTTCCAGCTGAGCAGGAGGCCAAGGGAAGACGTAAGCACCTGCAGAGCCGGCGGGCTTCCGCTTAGGAAAACTGGCACCCGATTTCCTTCCAGGCGGAGGGACTTTTAACAATTAGTGGCTATTTATTATTGTTATAAATTGATGAGTCATTTTATATCATTAGTAGAAATCGATGCACTAAATACACTTCCTGTTATGTTCAGGTTTCTGCTTGTGAACGATCCTGAGCATAAATAAAGCCAGAGAATGAATAGTGCAAAAAACACTCTCCGTTTGTCACCATTTGCAATCAAAGTCAAAGGTCATGCATGCTTGTTTATGATAGTTACTGTTTTGGAGAAAGATACTGTAGATAAAAGTGCGGGCCCTCTGCTCCTCCCCCACTGCAGTCCCTTCCCTCCCAGGAGGAAGCCCAGGGCAGGGCTCATCCTGGATCCCTCCTCCTCAACCACAGAGCACCAGAGGATGAGTGCCCTCCACCAGGAGACCCATTGTTCAGCCTCTCCCCAGAGGCTGGGAGAATTGAGCAGTAAGCCACAGTGAGGGGAACTTTTAGGAATGCCTTTTAAAAGGAAAGGGGCATCCTTCCATCTTCTGCCACTTTCCTCTGCGGCTGGCCTGGGATAGAGATGGGGTTGTTGGAGCACTAGCAGCCATCGTGGAACATAGCTTTTTTTTGAAAGCAGAAGCTATTCAAAACAAGGGGATGGTGGGGGGATGGAAAGGAGCCATAATGCTCACCATGAAGCCACACAAGCCTCCTCGGCTTTTGCTTTAGAGTCTATGACCATATGAGGGAGAAGTAGATTCCCATCATATATATCTGCTTTACAAAAGTTCCTCTCTGCCTGTGTCATGCCAGTGGAACGATTTTTCACTTCGGTGTGCTCTCCCTGCCTGTGCACCAACCGTCCTGCGCGTGTGCACTCCGCAACGTGGTACTCTTTGGTACAGATCCCTCTGCACCTTTCACTCGGCATGGTATTGGTTCAGTGCCTGCATCAGTCCAAGGTCCCTTCTTCATTCATCTTTCCTGCTAGGTCATATTCCCACCTCCGGTTGATGAGAGCCTCAGCTTTTGCAAAAATGTCCATGTTGGCGTGTTATTGGAGGCCACCCTTCATGTGGCATTCTTTCTGGCTCTTTCTTTTTGTACGTGCACGGAACCTGCTCTGGGTTTAAGTCTGACAGAGGGTTCCTGGGTCACAGGGCACGTGCACTTTTTCTTTCTGCGCTCTCGTGAGCTGATGGGGCACCTGCCCAGGTCCTGCTTTAGCCTGCTGTCAAAGGTCTTGGTGGGGAGTCTTGGTTAGTGACAGAGAGCTTGTCTAGCATGACAAGGCCCTGGCTCCACCCCCAAACCAAAAAAACAAATAAAAGTTTTGATAATTGGATAGGTGCGATATTCCCAGAATTTTTGTTTTCTTGATTCCTATGAAGTTTGGAATTTTGCACGTGTGGTTGGCAGGGATGGTCACCATTACCCACATGTCCCAAGAAAGGATGAGCTCCGGAGAGAGGGACGTCTGAGTCATAAGACGTTAGAGCTTGGGGCTCACAGGGTTGTTGGAGAATCGGTTGCTTCTAGACCCTGAACATTAAGAAATAGGATTGAGTATCCTTCTAATTAAAAAGTGTCCATCAAAGTCTCCTGGTTGGATAAAGTCACTCAGAGGTAGGACATTACATTTCTCTGCAGCCTGAAATTCTCCAGAGAAGTAAAGAGAGAAAGAATGAGAGGAAGAGAAAGAGATGGAGGTAGAGATGAGATGCCAAAGAGAGGGGGGGAGATAGATAGATAGATAGATAGAGATAGATAGATAGAGAGATAGAGATAGAGATAGATAGATAGATAGAGAGAGAGAGAGAGAGAGAGAGAGAGAGATGGGGAGACAGGGAGGGCGAGGAGACCACATGGACTCTGCAGGCCTGGGGTCTGAGCTCTGCACTGGGGACTCCCTCACTCATGTGTGAGCTGACTCGAGGGAATCCACCAGCTTGGGAGGAAATGGAAATGAAATCGCCCGGGAACCCGGAGCAGGACCTCAACACCTTTGAGGTCCCCCACCAGCCATCAGTCACAGCCGAGGTTTGAGCTCAGGCTGCCTCCCTGGGCACGTCGGCCTGCATGGGGGCCTGGGGCTAAAGCTCCAGCTGTTAAGAGGAGCCAAGATGCTCCTGCACTGACTGAGCAGCCTGGCCCCTCCTGCCGGAGACCCCGGGTTCTGCCTGGCTCTGTCGTGACAAGCCTCCTGGGGCTGGCCTCCCCCCCTGTGGATGACCGATTTCTGTCATTGCCTGCATGGGAACTCTAGATCCTTTGAAAATTATGCAGAGAACCAATTTCCTCATTTCCTGCAGAATGTGGGTGACGGATGGACTCCGTGCTGAGGAGAGGGAATAATACTAGAAATCAACAAATGCCTGCAACTGGGTGAGTAGACCCACACACCGAGGATGGAGTATCTACCCAGCTCATCACATGTCCCAGCTGCTCCGCGGCAGGCCATGTTCCCACCCTGCCTTCCAGACTCTGGACCCTGCTCCGGCCCGGCGGCCGTTTGAGGAGCAAGTGGACAGGCATGTTCACTCTCGAATGAACCTACATCCACCTCGCACTGGATGCAAGGCGTGGTCCCCGGCACAGGAGCACATCCTTGGGCTGAAGCTGAGACGTGGATGGGGTGATCTGGCCTGCCTTCCTGTGCCCCGGGCTGCCCCGGGCTCCACACATCCCGTGGCATTGCGCTCACAGATAGGATTCTGTAGAAGATGAGCCACGTGATGCCAAGTGCAGGGACGCTGTGGCTGGAGATGGAGCCTCACGTCAGAAGCAGCCTGGGAGGAGTCCTCCCCAGGCCACTACTGACTCCTCCAGGGAGACCCTGGCAGGAGGGATGGGCTGCACGGGTCCCAGAGCAACAAAATGCCAGACCGGGCTGAGAAATAAAAGGGGGTTTGCTGCAGCGCAGGCACCGGCTCTTTCTCATCCTGGCCGTCTGTGGGGAGCAAGGAGCTTGCCCTCAAAGCCCTAGGTCCAGATCTACAGGCACAGAGAGCGGCAGGAGTCATCCCACAGAAAGGGCTGGCCGGTCCTGGTCCATCAGGGCCGCCGGGTACCCAGAAGCCGGTGACAAGACCCATCCGGCCCTGGGCTTCTCTCCAGATTCTGTGTGCCCTTGGCGGTCGGTCTCCAGCTCCGTGCGCCTCACCTGTCACCCCCCAGGTCTCTGCAGATGCAGGGGTCTCCCTTGCTGCCCCTGCAGACTTCCCCTCTCCAGGGCCTCCCCCATGTGTCTGGCCATGTGTCCCAGCTCAGTTCCAACCGCCTGCCTCTGGTTGGGGTTTTTTTGGAGGAGGCTGGAAACAGCAGGCAGCTTCCCTCAGGGAATCCTCCCCATGGGTCCTCCCTTCCCCACACTCCACTGTCACCCAGCATAGGCAGGCTCCTCCTGGCAGGCCCATGGCTCCTCCTTCATCCTGCCCACATTTTCCTATTGTCTTAATTATTTTGCTAATTAGAAAAACTCCCTTCCTTGGACAGGCGTGGTGGCGCACGCTTGTAATCCCAGTACTTTGGGAGGCGGAGACCGGAGGATCTGGGTTCACGGCCAGCCTCAGCTCTCTCTCTCTGTCTCTCTGTCTCTCTCTCTCTGTCTCTCTCTCTCTCTCTCTCTCTCTCTACCTAGTGAGGCCCTCCGCAACTTCGTGAGACCCGGTTTCAAAATAAAGTATAAAAAGTAGGGCCGGGGGTGTGGCACGGAGGTAGATCGCCCCTGGGTTCAATCCCCGGTACCGCAAAAAAAAAAAAAAAGAAAAACTCCTTTCCTTGAATCTGCACTTTGAAGACCCCAGGGGACTGGCCCAGCCCAGGAGTTGGCCAGGCCTCTCCATGGTCCCTGCTGGGCTGGTCGGGGCTGTAGCTGCACACCTGATTCTCAGAGGACAGCGGCCATCATCACTGGAGTATCAGGAAGAGCCATCTTTTCATACCTCCTGCTCCTCTCCTCTCCTCCTCCTCCTGCTAAGGCTTAAGGAGGGAAATGTACCCAGGCTATGAGCAAACGTTGTTGCCTCTATTCCCAGGGAGGAACAGGGGAAGGAACTTAAAACGATCGGCCTTGCTCTTTCTAATCATGGAAAATCGACCTTTGGAGGGAAATGAAATTTGAATTTCCTGAAGAAGCATCCTGAGTGTTGACAATCTGCCAGTTCTGTGAACGTGGCTCCTCTGGGGAGAAGACACTTTGACGGAGCCCCTCAGCATTATGTCTTCATAAAATGGTCTGACTCATTCTAATTAGTTAGCGCAATAAAATAAGCGATTTTACGCTTTCTCTCAAAAAGCCGTTCCGACACTTAGACCGAACACAGATGTAATAGGCCCGGCTCTCTGTGTGTACACATCGGCCCTGGTAAAGACAATAATGAGATTTAGCTTGTAGGTGGTTAGGGATAAGTCTCGTGCAGCTGAGTCTACTGAGTGATCTAAGAGGAGAAGCAACGAGAGCCGGGCCCAGAACCTCAGTGGCTGCACCTGCCCTCGCACGGGGCTCCTGCAGGAGCTCTTGCGGGACGCAGCGGGGGAGGCTGAGGTCCAGGCAGGACAGCCCTCTCCATCAACTTGGGGCAGGCTCCGAGGTTACCCACAAGGAGAGACAGAGGATGCAAGTGGAAGAGAGGAGAGGGAGAAGCGTACGGGATGAGGGCAGATGTGTCGCAGGATGCCTGGGGCCCCGGGATGCCTTCCAGAATGAGGACAGCATCAGCTCACCAGCAAGGCAAGCCCTGTGTGGACTGCTTTAGCACAGACATGGTGCTTGGAAACAGGGGTGGGTGTGGGTGTGGGGGGACTGAGGAAGGTGGGGCGCAAGATTCTGGGAGCTTCTGATGCCAATGGCGACAGGCTCCTACCTCCAGTCATCCCTCAGAGACCACAGGGCTGAGGAGGGCGGCAAATCCTTTCCCCAGGAACACAGTCAGGAATCTTCCAGCACGTTCTTTGCAACTTGGGGCTGAACAGAGGCTCCGGACCCCCTCTCTGCTGTCTCTCGTGGGTCACAGTTGGCTTGGACCCTGCAGCTTCTGATCCTGCATGAAGGGCTCCCAGCCCTGCTTTTGAGCCTCTGTCACCAACCACAGCCCGTGCTTCATGAGGCTCGCCTGGGCGCAGGACACTCCTGTCCTCAGTGCACACACCACACGGACCTTCTGCTCCTCCCCTGGTGTGGTGTGGGCAGGAGGAGGCGCTTCCTCCTCCAGGGGGGCTGGGGCCGGCACCTGCTGTGGGTTCATCCTGCGGAGGACGCCCCTCCCTGCAGGTGGCATATTTCAGGAAGAAGCATGCTCCATGTGTGTGCAGGGCGCTGGTGCTGACACCCGGGATGCTGGGAAGGCCAGCCCTATGGACAAGCAGGACCCGGGGCGGGACATCAGCAACAAGGCCCAGGAGTGATTCCAGAGCCCAGAGCTGGGGCCACATGAGGGAAAGGGCTGACTCAGAGCCAGGTTGTTCCCAGGAGGAACAGGACGTGGTGGGACAATTAAGTGCTGGGGCCAGGTGCTTAGCTGATGCTGTGGGACCATCATTGGCCAAAGCCTTCTGGCGCTCACAGATCAGTCCCCTAGGCCACAGAGGCCTTCCCTGTTCCTCTCAGACTCTCCTGGTTAGGGTCTATTGGCAAACGGCACCCACAGAGCACACTTTACCAGCCTCCCTGGTGAATGCAAGAGGGAACCTCACTTGGGGTGCACAAAACTGTTTCCACTTTCTACATCCCTCACCTTCCCACACCCTCCTCTGCCCTCCCCTGTCCCTCCCGTCCCCGGGACACGTCCCCCTGCATGGCTGTTGACACTAAATCACTCAGTTGTCCCTCCACATGTGGACTTGCCCGCCTCTCTGGATTTGAGAGTTTCTCACCCTGGCTCCTAGAACAAGGATAGTGCTGGCTCAGAGAAGTTTCCAGTGATTTCCAGAAGGAAGCGATTAAGGAACAGAGGCACCTGGTTCCATACAGAGCTAGCAAGTTCAAATAGCTCCAAGGGACACAGTGAGCATTTAAAATAAAGCTGAGGTCCCACGCAGTCCCGATTGTCTCCTGTGACCGAGGGTGGCAGAGGCCTCAGGAGCATGGGACGCATCGAAGCCAACTCACCTGCGTCCTCCCGGCACAGGCTGGAGCAGCTCACGGAGCGTTCCTCGGGGGACAACGTTTCCTTCAGAGTGGAAGTACTCGGCTGTCAAATCTCATTTAGTTTTTGTGGGGGAGCGTCCCTCTTGTCAATTGGCCTGTAATAAGTACATAATTCTCTGTGCAGTGTGTTTGCAGTTGCAAAATTCCTCTAAATGTTTTAGGTGGAAAAAAAAAAAGAGCATTCGGGAGTGGGAGTTGTAGGGTGGGGACAGAGGCCACACGAGCAGATGGCCAGGGATATAGCAGAGTCTTGGACGTGTTGCTGCTCTGGGCCTGGGGGAAGGGGAGGCGCCAGGAAGGGCAGGGAAGGCAGGCAGTTGACTTCCACTGCAAAGCAATTCCCAAGTCCCGGCTCCTGCCGGGTGGGACACAGCTGCTGGTGAGGCCTGGTCCTGGGACACCGCTCCTTCCGCCACCTGTGCTGGGGCGTGGCACAGGGTGGACACGAGGCTCCAGGCTGTGTCCCTGGCCACTCCGGCCATGTGTTCCCCGTGAGTCCCACAGCTCAGCTTGAAGGCCTTTCATGAGCCACTGGGGTCTTTTTGGTGAAGAACATAAAGAGAAAGTCATCCCTGAGGAGGAGCTCCTGCGAGGGAGGCTGGCCTCTGTGGTGAGACCCCCTTCCAGGAGGCAGTGGGGCCCTGGGAGCTGGGAAGCAGTGGAAGCCATGCTGCAGAGACCCCTCGCAGGTGCTGCAGAGGCCCGTGTGTCCACAGCCCGTCCTGGGGCATGGCCGGCCAGCCTTGGCCCACTCCACTCCGTCCTCAGGAACCCCTCCATCTACCTGGACAGCCCAGCGTGACAGAGTCCGACGCCCAGGGCAGGGCCTCTCTCTGCACACATCACTGTTCACCCGGCCTCGTTTCCAGCATGGTCTTAGGGACTGGGGCAGTGCTCCCCTGGGTAAGGACTTGGTGAGGGAGGGCACGTGTCATGAGCCCTGGCCGCCCATACCAGCTCCGCTCAGCACAGTCTCAGCCAGAGCCTCAGCTCACGCTCCTGGGAAAGGACCCAAACTCTAGGAATGTTCCCACGGTGGGCAAGATGTGGTACCATGAGCATCACCACACTGTAGGGGGCTTGGGATGGTAGGCTGTGTTGGGCACACGTGTGCTGACACGTGGCGGACACACGTGCAGGCTCACAGGTGAGCAATCCAGGGTGCTGGGCCATCGGGAATCCCCGTGTGTGCTGCAGGGGCCTGGGGGATCACATGCACACAGCCCCGTGGTCAAGGTTTGCAGACACCTGAGGACCTGCAGTCAGGCAGGGCAGGGAGAAGGATACGGGTCCTGCTCTCCTGGCCCCAGAGTACCACGTGTCCCAGATGACATGGCTAGGAAGTACAACTAGGAGGTGGTGGCGAGAGGCCAGACCCCACAGGAAGCCCTTGCCTGGAGGGTCTCTTCCTGAGTGCACCCCATGCAGAGGAGATGAAGCCGGCTGGGGCTGTAGAAGGCCTTTGGCTCCAGCAAGCCCCCAGGAGCATGTGAACCAGGGCTTTGGAGCGGGCTCTCCTCTGCCAGCATGAATCACCAGCCCCAGGGGCCAGGCCTCCTTTCCCAGGGAGCAGCGAGAACCAGAGTGTGAGACCCTAGATAAAAACCCTCTCTCTTACGCCCATGGCACCAGCTGTAAGATGCGGCTGACTCCAGGACATTCCTGCTTTCAAACAAGACCTGGCCTTCAGACCCTGCTATTCCCTCTAGAGCTCCAGCCCGGGGAGCCCCCGCTGCTGGGAAGGACCCCTGGCTCCCCCTCGACCTCCAGGCATCCCACTCAAGACCTTTCCCTCCAGATGAGCCTGCCTCGGTCTCACTCCCCACCCCTCCTGCTCCTGCCGCCGGTTGGGGACATCCACTGGCCATCTCTGTCAAGTGGGTGAAGGGGTCTGTTAAACCCCCCAGCAAGAGGGATGCACTCCTTTTCTCTACCCACTGCCTCCTCCGACACAGCTGGATGAGTAGGGACCCTGCTCCATCCCAGGCAGCACCTGCTCGAGGTGCGGGCACTGTGGAGACCAGCACCCAAGTCTATCATCTCCCATCAGAGCTTCGGTCACAGAGCTGACGGGTGGCATCTCCTGCTTCAGTTCTCAGACGCTCAGATGGGGACAGAAGAGGGGCATTTACCTCCCCGGGACCCTCTGTCAGCTGTCTGGCCACAGGCAGGGGCCAATCTCTGATCTTTACCAAAAGCCCCAAATGCAGGTCCAGGGGAGGCTCGGGCCGGAGCCCGGCTCTGTGGAGAGGAGATTCCAGGAGCACTTCTCCACGGACATCGGCACCTGCGCTGCAAGAGTCATCTTTATCCAGAAGTCTTACTGACGAGTCCTCTATATAACTATCAAAAATAATATAATAACTATAAATAACTATGAAGAATACAGCAGTTCTGTTTGACCCAATGGATCTGAGCCTTCCTCATATGACGTCTGATTCCTGACATAATAGAACATTTACACAAATGGTTTTTGTTGAGATCCTTGTAGATTCACCTGTACTTTTAAGAAACAGTTGAGATCTGTCACACTTAGCCCTGTTTCCCCCAAAGGGGACATTTTATAAAATTATAGCAGAATATATTGATATCAATTACAGCCACCAATCTTATAACATTTCCCCCAGTTTTACTTGTGTGTGTGTGGGGGGGGTCATGTATTCATCACCATAGTCAAATACTGAACAGTTCAATTGAAAGGATCCCTCCTGCTGGCCTTCAATAACCACCCCACCTCCCTCACCCCTGCCCCCTGTCAGCCACTAATCCATGCTGTTTCTGAAATTTTGCCACTTAAAAATATTCGATAAACAGAATCACACAGTATGTAACCTTTTAGGACTGAGCTTTTATGTTCAGTGTAATTTTATGGAGACTCATCCAGGTTGCTGCCCTAGTCAGAGGTTCACTGTTTTTCATTGCCCAGTGGTTTTCCATGGAATGGACATACCACAGTTAATTTAACCCTTAGCCCATTGAAAAACACCTGAGTGTTTTCCATTTTTTTTTTCTATTACAAATACAGCTTCTGTGACTATTGGTGATATTGCTTGACATATTGAATTTGAGTCTTCAGACTTGGTGATCTTAACATTTTGTCTCATGAGGATAAATGCTCAAGAGTAGAATTTCTGGGTTGTTTGGGTTTTAAGAAACTGCCGACCCAGCAATGCATGAGGGTCCTGTTGGTCTGAATTCCCTCAGCATTTAGTGTGACTAAATTTATTTTAGCCAGTCTGATAGGTTTATGGTTTTAATTTGCATTTTCTGCCCTGCTAATGACAGTGAACATCTTGTTGTGTGTTTATTTGCTATGTATACATACTCTTCTGTGAAATTTTTGTGTGTGTGTGGTACTGGGGATGGAACCCAGGAGCATTCTACGTCCAAGGTACACCCCCAGCCCTATTTTATTTTTTATTTTGAAACAGGATTTTATTAAATTGCAGAGGGTCTCACAAATTGCTGAGACTGGCCGCAAACCTGTGATCCTCCTGTCTCAGCCTCCCTAGTACTAGGATTACAAGCGTGCACCACTACGCCCAGCTTCTGTTGTCAACTTTTGAGAGCTCATTCCACATTCTATTGGTTATATGGGTTGGAAATACCTTCTCCTGTAACTTGTGGTCTGACCTCATCTTCTCATCCTCTTCACAGGTACTTTCACACTGGAAGGTTTTTCAATTTTTCCTTCTCACATAGTGCTTTGGGTGTCAAGTCTAAGAACTATTTGCATAACTATAGATTCTGAGGATTATATCCTCATTTTCAAAAATAATTATAATAGCTACAATTTACATTTAAATGTAAGTTTATAACCCATTTTGAGTTGTTTTTTGGTAAGGTTTTTAGGTGGAGGTTCATTATTTTTGCCTATGGATATCCACTTGATCTCTATGAGAAGTCTTCCAATCCATGAACATGGTATGTCTTTTCATTTATTCAGGTCTTCTTAAATACCTTTACCAAACTTTTACAATATCAGCATGCAGATCATGTGAGTGTTTGACTCTTTGGAGAGAATGTAATGCTATTGTGTTTTCATTTCTGTTTTCTCTTGTTCTCTTGTCAGTGTATAGATTTGCAAATAAATTGTATTTTGAACTTGTATCCTACAGCCTAGCTGAATCCATTAGTCCTAAAAATTTATTTTAGATTTCTTGGGATTTTCTACTTAGTGACAATCATTTCTTCTGCAAATGGACATGATTTTATTTCTTCCTTTCCAACCTGTATGCTTTATTCCTCATCTTACTTCAGTGGCTAGAACTGTGAGTATTATGTTGAATAAAAGTGGTGAGTGTGAACACCCTTGCCTTGCTCTTCATCTTAGGGGAACTACATTCAGCATTTTGCCATTAAATATAGTACCAGTGGTAGGATTATTGTACATGTTCTTTATGAAGAGGTATTCTCTCTCTCTTTCTTACTTGCTAAAAGTTTCTCTCATGAACAAGTATTGCATTTTGTCAAAAGCTTTTTCTACATCAATTAATATGATCAAAAATTGATTTTCAGATGTTACATACCTGGAATAAATTCCACTTGGTCATTACATACAGTTATTTTTATATTTTTTAATTGAGTTTGATAATGCTCTGTTGACTATTTTTGCATCTAGGTTCATGAGCAATATTGCTCTCTGGTTTTCTTTTTTTGTACTGCCCTCATCTGGTGTTGATATAAAGTTAATATTGGTCTCATGAGATGTGTTGGGAAGTGTTCCTTCCTCTTCTATTTTCTGGAAGATAGTGTGGAAAATTGGTGTTAATTCTTTAAATGCTAGAATTCTCCAGTGAAATTGTCCGAGCCTGGAAATTTCTTTTTTTGGAGCTGTTCAATTAAAAACTCTATTTCTTTAATGATGATAGTACCATTTAGATTATCTATTTCATCTTGGTTGAGTCTTGGTAGTTTGAAATTTCAAGGACTGGTTTTCTGAGTTCTTGAGATATGGATGTTATTTGCATTATTCCTTTATCATATTTTGGAGGGCCGCAGGATCTTTAGTGATATTTCTATTACAGTCATAACATTAATGAGGGTTTTTTCATTTTTTAAAAAAATTCCCAATCTTTATACAGGTTTAATAATTTTATTGATTTTTTTTTGGTACTGGGGATTGAACGCAGGGGCGTTACCTCCGCGCTACACCCCCGGCCCTATTTTTTTATACTTTATTTTGAAACCGGGTCTCACGAAGTTGCGGAGGGTCTCACTAGGTAGAGAGAGAGAGAGAGACAGGGAGAGAGAGAGAGACCGAGCTAGCTGAGGCTGGCCCCGAACCCTGATCCTCAGGTCTCCGCCTCCCAAAGTACTGGGATTACAAGTTTATTAATTTTCTAAAATAACTAACTTCTTGTTTCATAGATTTTTCTCTACTTTTAATTGTCAGTATCATTGTCTCCTGCCCTTATATTTATCATTTCCTACCTCTATTTGTTTTATTTATTTTGCTCTTCTTTTTCTTGGTCTTTGAGATGGGGTTACTGATTTGAAATCTTTCATCATTTCTTAGGCAAACATTTATTTACATAAAGTTAATTTTATTCTCAGTACCAATTTAACCGCATCCTACAAATTTTATTATATCGTGATTTTTCTTTCATTCAAGTTGCTTAATAATTTTTTCTCTTCCTTTGAGACTCCTTCTCTAACCTATGGATTACTTAGAAGTACGCTGTTTAATTTTTGTATACCTAAATATTTTTTTTATTTTGGCTCTAATTTTATTCTTTTGTATTTAGAGAACACACTCTGTAAATTTGTGGGGGCTCGTTTGATGATTCAGCACTTGATGTGTCTTGGTGAATGGTCCTTGAATATTTGGGAAATTATGTGTATTCTGTGGTTGTTGTGTATTGTTCTGTACACGCCCATTAGAACTTGCATTCTTAATTGTGTATCTCAGATCTTCTGTATCCTTGCTAACTTTGTGTTTTTTAGTTCTACCCGTTGCTGCAAGGGTGATGTTGAAGTCCCATTCATACTTGTGATTTACCTTTCTCACTTTAGCTCCATCAGTTTTCGTCTTATGTCTTTTGAGGTTTTATTGTTTAGTTGTGCACACCTCTAGGGCTGTTGTATCTTCTTGCTAGATTGACCATTTATCATTATGTAAACTCTCTCACTGTCTCTAGTAATTTCGTTGGTTTCGAAGTCTATTTCATCAGATATTAGTATGGCTACTGCTTTTTATTTTTATTAATGTCTACATGATGTATCTTTTTCCATCCTTTTACTTTGAGCCTACCTGTACTACTGAAAATGAAATGATTTTATTGTATTCAGCATGTGTGTGTGTGTGTGTGTGTGTGTGTGTGTGTGTATGTGTGTGTGTGTTCATCCTTTCTGCAGACCTCTAGAGATATTTTTATGGTTTGTGCATTTAAATATTTAAATGTAAGGTAATTACCGATAAGTTGGCAATTAAGCCTGGCATCTTGTTATATTGTTTGTTTGTTTCATCTCATTTCTCTGTTACTTGAGTTCCTCTGGGTTAAATGATAATATTTTAGGATTTTGCCTTAATTTATTTATAGCATTTACAGTACACCCTTTTGTAGATTTTTTGGAGTCATGACTCTGGGTCTATCAATACACGTATGTGACATTTAACAGTCTACTGGTTCCACGTTGTACTGTATCCAGGGAAGGCCTCACTTCTACTTATGTGCTTTCTTCTTCCTCACTATTTATTTATTTATTTACTTAGTTATTTATTTTACAGTGCTGTAGATTGAACCAGGAGCATTCTACCTCTGAGCTACACCCCTAGCCCTATTTTATTTTTTATTTGAAAATAGGGTCTTGCTAGATTGCTGAGGCTGACAGGCATGCACCACCACTCTCTGCTTTCATTTTTATTTTTTTAATTTAATTTACTTTTTTATTTTATTTATTTATTTATTTATTTATTTTTATTTATTGCGGTACCGGGGATTGAACCCAGGGGCGTTCTACCTCCGCGCTACACCCCCGGCCCTATTTTTTTATACTTTATTTTGAAACCAGGTCTCACAAAGTTGTGGAGGGCCTCACTAGGTAGAGAGAGAGAGAGAGAGAGACAGCGAGAGAGAAAGAGAGAGAGAGAGAGCTGAGGCTGGCCATGAACCCAGATCCTCCGGTCTCCGCCTCCCAAAGTACTGGGATTACAAGCATGCGTCACCATGCCCGGCTTAATTTTATTTTTATTTATTTATTTTTTTGTGGTACCGGGGCTTGAACCCAGAGGCATTCTACCTCTGAGCTACACCCCCAGCCCTATTTTTTTATTCTTTATTTTGAAACAGGGTCTCACTAAGTTGCAGAGGGCCTCACTAAGTATAAGGCTGGCTGCGAACCTGGATCCTCCGGTCTCAGCCTCCCAAGTACTGGGATTACAAGCATGTACCAAGATATTGCTTTTGTCTTAGTCATTGGATACGCTGTATGAAGCTCAGGAGGTAAAGGCCATCTGTTGCTGTGCCCACATTCCTGTTCTCCGCTTGCTCCTGTCCCTCCCTGACACTCCAGGATCACTCCGAGCACCCTTGCCATTCTGTTTTCCTCAGGGTAGATCTGGTAGTGACAAATCCTTTCAGTTTTTATTCATCTGTGAATGTTTTCCTTTTCCCTTCCTTTCTGAAGGATCCTGTTGCCAGATTTAGAATTCACAGTTTAACAATTCTTTCAGCAATTGAAAAATGCCATGCCACGTTCCTCTCGTCTCCATGGTTGCAGAAGAGGAACTGTCACTCAGAGCGGTGTTCTTCATGGCTGCGACGGTGCTCCTCTCTGGCTCAGTTCAGGGATTTGTTCTTTTCCTTTGTTACTCAGAATTTTAATTATGATGTGTCTTGGTGTTGATTTCTTTGGGTTTAGTCTGCTTGTGGTCTTGTAGCTTTCTTGCATCTGTATGTTTTTTGGCTTTTGCCAAATTTTAGACGCTTCCAATCAACCACTCTTTCTTCACACACTCTCTTAGCCCCACTCCCTTCCCCTTTACTCTGGCGCTAAGATGATTTCAATTTGGCTCTTTTGTTGTTCCCCACAGATCCCGGACGCCCTGTTCATTTCTGTTTTCAGGCTGCTTCCTTGTTCCTGTTCCGATCGGGAGAGTTTCATCATCCAGTCCTCGAGAGCATCAACTCCGTTCTCTTTGAAGTCCACTCTGTCACTGAGCCCATCCAGCAAGTCTTTTTCTTTGTGGATTTCTGGTTCTATGCTTTCTCTCTTGTTCCTTTTTATAACTTCTTTACCTTTTGAAAATATACTTTTATTGGTGCATTTTAAACGTACATCATTTTGAGGTTTAGTGTGATAGAAACACACATGTGCGTAGCACCTGGTGTCTTTCCCACCGCATCCCTCCCCAATCCCTCTCCAATCCCTCCCCAATCCCTCCCCAATCCCTCCACTTCCCCATTCATAATTTTTTTTTTTTGCGGTACCGGGGATTGAACCCAGGGGCATTCTACCTCCGCGCTACACCCCCAGCCCTATTTTTTTCTACTTTATTTTGAAACCGGGTCTCATGAAGTTGCGGAGGGCCTCACTAGGTAGAGAGAAAGAGAGAGAGACAGGGAGAGAGAGAGAGAGAGAGAGCTGAGGCTGGCCGCGAACCCGGATCCTCTGGTCTCCACCTCCCAAAGTACTGAGATTACAAGCATGTGCCACCACACCCGGCTCCCATTCATAATATTGAAGTTGGGTTTGATCGTTCCACAAATGTACATGGGATTGTTTGAACTGTTTCCTTCATCAAGTCTGTCTCCCTTTTCCCCTCCCCACTTCTCTCCCCAAATCCCCTCTGCCATTCTGGCTGAGATTTTCAATGTGTTCAGACCATGTATAGGGACTGGGGCTGCAGCTCAGTGGTAGAGCATGTGCTCAGCGTGTGTGACTTCCTGACTTTGGTCCCCAGAACCAAAATAAATAGATAAATAAATAAATAAATAAATACTACCATCTGACCCAGCGATAGCACTCCTGGGCATGTTCCCAAAGGAAATGAAATCAGAATATTATAATAATATTTGCATATCCATGTTCCTAGCAGCACAATTTTTTTGTGTGTGTGGTACCGGGGATTGAACCCAGGGGCGTTCTACCTCCGTGCTACAAGAGTACTGGGATTACAAGCGTGCGCCCCCACGCCCAGCTCTAGCAGCACAATTTACAATAGCCAAATTACGGAACCAGCCTAGGCGTCCGTCAACAAATGAATGGATCACAAGACTTTGGTATATACACACAATGGAATTTTACTCAGCTATAAAGAAGAACAAAATCTCACTTTTTGTAGGAAAATGGATGGACCTGGAGAATACCATACTAAGAGAGTACAGTCAGTCTAAAAAAACAAGTAGATGTATGTTCTCTCTTATATGTGGAAGCTAGAAAGAAATTCAGAAATAAGGACAACATCGGATAGACGAGCAGAGACTCCAGGGGAGTGACTAAGGGGGATCAGGGATGGGAGATGAAGTCATAGAGAGTGTAATAGTAGAAATAATGCTATGAATGGGTACAAAACTACCAATTCCAATATCAAAGACATGTGAGGGGACGAGAAAGGATGGGGGAGAGACCTAGTGGGGAGGGCACCAAGAACTATCTACATGTATCTGTCTGACACTCTATACCCCAATATGATGTAAAATATATAATGCATCAAATTTAAAAAAGAAGAAGAGAACATTTGCAGTTGGTTGTCCAGCCATTTTCTCTGCCTGCTTTGCAGCCCTTCTCAGATAATCCCGACACCTGGCTCATCCTGGCGTCCATGTCAGTCGACCGCCTTTTCCCATGTGAGTTGTGGCCGTCTTGGTTCTTGGTGTGATGGGCGGTTTTCCGTTGTCTCCCGGTCATCGTGTCTGTAACGTTAGGAGACTCCGCATCCCAGCTAAGTCTTTTCTGTTCGTAGACAGTCACTAGTTTGTTTGGGATGCAGCAAGTTTTGTGGACTGTGGTTTCTATAGCCGTTTAATTTTCAGTCTTTGTCATGTTATTTTGGTTTACTTGGTCTACATGGTGCCAGTGGGGCTCACAGTGGTTCTTTCTAATGCTGTCCAAGAGGAAAGAAGGTGTCCTCAGGTGTCTCCCAGGGTGGGGCATGGTGGTCACTCCAGCAGTACCTGCTGCTGCCTTAGTCCAGGCAGGGAGGGAGCTAGGCATGGACGAGCACAAAGGATCCCAGTGGCCTTTTGCTCTGGCTGGTTTCTCTCCCCAGCTGCCCCCCTACATCTGTCCTTCGGCAGAAAAAGGGAGTCTCATCCCGTGAGCAAGGGGAGTGCCCCCTGGCCCTGGCAGCATGTTCTTGGTGGGACAGCCAGTGCCTTACTGGTGGGACTGGACTTGCTGATGCTGTCAGAGGGATCCTGCTCTATCCTGCTCACCCTCCTTGTGTTGCCAAGCCAGGCATCAGGAGCCTCGGGGCCCCAGTTCCCTTCTCTCGTTGGGGGACACATGACACCCTCATGATAGGTTGTTCTCCGGGTCCTGGGCCTCAGGCAGCTCACCTCGTCTTGGCGTCTTCTAGAGCCTCTTTCACTCACCACCACTCACAGCGTTTCCTAAAGGTGCAGCGGTGCTTAGCAGAGAGGAGCTGGAGGAACCGGGCTGCACCCTCAGGTCCTGAGCAGAAGACGCACGTTCCTTTTCTTTTTAATCGAGCCCTGAACTGGGGGCGGGGGCAGAGCCCGGGAACCACACCCTGCCGTCAGCATTGCACAGCCATGTCGGAGAGGGAGAAGGGGATTGGACAAGTTACACCAAGTGCTGCATAATTTTAATTTTTATAAATGAGAAAAACAAGCAGGGTCCAGAAGCCTGTAAGTGTGGCAGCCAGGAAGGGGCATGAGTCTCTGGGCAAGGTGGGCCATGGAGTCAGTGTGCCCTGTGGTCCTGTGCCTGGGCAGGGCCCGATGAGACCCGGGAGGTGCCCAGTGTGGTATATACGTGGGAGCTTGCCCTCAGGGGGGACAATTGAGAGCAAGGGTCCCCTTAATGCTCACACCCTAGGCCCCTCCTTGCCTGTAGTCCGAGCCCCATCAGAAACCTGGACAGGTGGGACTCCCTCCTCGCCCACAGCACCACCTGCAGCTTTTAGACATCAATCATTCCAAGCCAAGTTGCTCATATTTATGGCTTAACAACAAGGGTCAAGGAAGGGACACTCATTCAGGGACATCAAGGAAGGGTTTTCCTTCCAGGAGGTAGAGGTCCTCCTGCATAGCAGGTCTGTGTGGCTGAGTACAGGGTCCGGCTCCACGGGGAGCCCAAGAAAAGGCAAGTGGGTGGACTCGGGGTGACAGTGCTCCAGGTGTGAGCATCAAAAAGTCCCCCTGACAGATGTCCCCACCAGCCACCACCCCAGCCCTGTCCTGTCCCCGCGGCCCCACAAGACAGACAAGGATTCAGGCATCTGTGACTGGGCTCCCAGGCCCACCCGGCGCTCCTGCAGGTACATTGGACTCCAAATAGTAAATGGGACTAAATGATTAGAAGTAAATGCTCGAGAACGGCGCAGGAAAGCCGTTTATCATTTCAAACACTTCCCTCGAGGTACATATGCATTAGACAGCATTTATCTTTACTCTTCTGCACTGTAGCAGCCAATCAAAAAGTCAGCTCATCTTCCTGACTACAAAACCATCTAGTAAAACATTTTTATACAATGCAAATTTTCAAGATTTATCATCTCCTGTACCCATAACTTAAAAGGCATTAGGCTGCTGTTATCAATTTTAATAACAGGCTTCCCAGCTAAAAATTTGGATCAACGTCACTGAGTTTTTCAAAATTTCATTACTAGACTTACTGAAAACACAATATCCCATGAAGAAAGCATATTTCTCCTGTCGAAAATAGGGATGACTGCGCTGATGGCGGCTCTCAATTTCCCTCTCTCTCTTCTAGCTTTTATATCGCCGTCGCCCGTTTGATTTAGGTGCACGGTGTCGCCTTGTACTCGTTCCCATGGGCTTCAGTGTCCTGTCTGGGCTGTTTTATTCTAAATTAATCTACTAATATCTTTGATTTGTTTTCTTATAATTCCCAAGGGGGTGAAAGTAATAATGTCAGAGATACTCGCAGCCTCTGCCCTCCCCAGGAAACATTTATGAAGGTCCACCCTCCGGCCATCTTTTAAGGCTCTTCTTCTGAGAAAGGCACTCCTCTCCCTCCAGGAGAGCTGTGGGTCGCTGGGAGAAGCCGCCTGTGGAAACCTGGTTGCAGGTTCGCACCGCAAAGACCAGGAGCCAGCTAAGAACCCTCATTTTTCTCAAATCTTCTCTGAGTCTCTGATCGGCCCTTGCCCAGCGCGGTAGACAGGAGGCCCTCCCTGGACATTCTAGGATTCTGGGATTCTAATACTCCGGTCACCCCTGCCAGGTGGGGCAGGAGTCACTTCCTCCTCCGAAGGCAAATATCGCAAACACTTGAGCAGGGCAACAGACGGCCTTTGTGTGCTCATCTTTGGAAGCCCAAGTCAATGACACACCCCTGACACCCCATCTCCTGGGCAGGCCCCTGGCTCTCAGATGACACCAGCACTTGGCAGGCCAATGGGCACCCCACAGTGAGCACTCTCACTCCCCAATGCCACGGAGAGCTTCTTCATGTGAGCCACAAAGGCGCGAGGAAGGCACCTGGTGAACAGAATCAAGCTCTCTTTTTTGCCAAGAACAATAACACAACTTGCGGGCGGAGGAGAACACCAGGCGGGGTGAGCCAGGCGGGGATGCGCTTGAATTCCAAGGGCCCCACAGAGACTCCAGCTCCGTAACCTGCCAGTGCTCAGGCAGCCTCGGACCTGGACGCCACATCTTTGCCTTTGGTGGTTTTTAAATTTCTGGCAGAGAATATGAAGCCTGGACTCCAAAGTTGTCCCGCAGGCAGAATGCACCGCAGAACCCAGTCCAGCAGACGCTGGTCAGAGCTTGTGTCGGGCTCTGCTGGGGCTGCGGGTGGAGTCGCAGTCTCTAAGGGACATGGGTGTGTGTACTTGATGTGCACAGGCACGAGGCTGGAGCTGCACGTCTAGGGTCAGGGAGAAGAGACGCCTCCACGCTGGTCCAAGGATGATGTGCCCTAGAGAGAGTGTGGCAGCTCGCCCGGGGTCCGGAGCATACTGTGGGCCCAGGAAGGTTGGAGACCCTCGGGCCAGGTCCACGGGAGCGAGAGGGAAGAAAAACCCCCGGATGAGGAATCGCACCTGCCCGTGCCCTCAGGGATGTTCCTGTTTTGGGGCACCATCATGATGGGTTTGCCTCTTGGAGTCCAGGTGTGGGAATTCTTTATGCTCAAGATGAGAGGGAGAACAGTAGGATGGAGACACCTCCCCACACGGGGCCGGCAGCTCCCTGGGTCCAGCACGGAAGCTGCCCAGGCCGTCACAGCAAGTGAGGAACAGGAAAACTGCCCAGGTGGGCACGGCACATCCGGTTAGGGGGACGGCTAGCTCTAAATAGAATAAAAGCACTCCTGCTGCCTGGAAGGCGGTCTCCTCCGTGAGACTTGCCGATCAGGGTCCAGTGAGCGGGACCACAAGCTTCCTCTTGCTGCCCCGCGGAGGAGCAAACCCTTGACCAGCACCACGGGGCCTGGGCCATGGACATGCTGGTCTGCCTGCTGGGAACAAAGAGAGGCCTGGGAGGTGTGTGTGTGTGTGTGTGTGTGTGTGTGTGTGTGTGTGTGTTGAGCACCTCCACTCCCAGGACCATGGGAGCTAGTAAAGGCGCCATCCCCTGCACAGCATCGAGCACCCAGGGCCACTCTTACAGAGCAGGGCTTTGTCGATCTGTTCTACATCCAGCATCCAGGGCCCAGGGAGTGGGTTGTGCTGCCCATAGTCACAGAGAGGAGAGGAGAGTGAGAGGCAGACCACGGGGCCTGCTGGGCAGGGGAGAGCAGCCCCCAGTGTGGTTACACAGCACCCCATACAACTCTGTGGCCAGTCCTGGGGCCTCCCCTTCAGGGTTCTGCCGTGGCGACCCTGGACAGCTCTGCCTCTCTGCAGTGCCACCTTCAGTGAGGAGGACCAAGAAGTCACCCAGGGACATGACCACATGCCCGCCGGCCCATCCTTGTGTGTGCTTGTCACTGACATCCCGAGCTTCCCGTGAAGAGGCGCCGCGGCAGCACAGATGGCACAGACAGTCGTGGTGGATGCTCCTCCTCTGCAAACCATCCATGCCCAGGGCCAGCCCTCTGCCAGAAATGTCACCAGATGCACACAGGCGGCACCCGCACACACTTGTAATTCTTCCTTCCGGCTTGAGGACAGAGGAGAAGGCCGCCCGGCTCGATGTATTTTCATGAATCTCGCAATCACACGTGCAATGCACTTTCATCCAAACTGGATGCGCCAGAGTGCAGGAAACTCGTGGGATGACTCGGAAACGCACGCTCCCTCCGGGAAGGTGCAGACCAGGGAGCGGCCACCCTCGTGGAGTCTGGGCATTTCCCTCCACGATGGCCGTGCATCTCTGTGAGCTTTTACAGATTCCTCTTTCCACACTTCCCCACACACACTCATTCTAAAAGCTCCCCGGAGACCCACCTGGCTGGCGCCTGGGGCCCCTGGTGCTTCATAATGAACTCAGAACGTCATTCCACTCTGTCCCACGGCCTCTTGACAAGCAGAAACCTTAAGACAAGACAATGAAGAGGCAAATATTAGCCTGCAGTGCAGTGATTAAGTGTTGAATTGTGCGGGTTGTGGCTTAAGAAATTCTGCACCCGCTGCTCACTTAAAAGTCGTCTGAGAGGAGGCCAGGGGGTCTCCCTTCTCCATGCGCAGATGAGGTGTCAAGCCCTGGAGCGGTTCTGAAAGAGGAGGGAAGGTCCCCATGGCCATCTGGCAGGTCCCATATGGATTTTACTTTTCCATTTTACCAAGAAGCTACAGAGAGACCCCAAGAGTGGCCTCCGGAGCCAGGCCCAGCTCCACCCAGCCAGTTGTCCCTAGACCAGCCAGAGGAATGAAGCAGCTAGTGTCAGGAGATGGGGGCTGGGCCTCCCAGGGCTTGTTGTCAAGGGAGAGACCACCAGACGTGCCTCTGGAAGGGCTCCTGGCTACGGGGCCATGTTTCTGCACGCCTCTGCAGATGGCCCGGAAGGCCCCTTGCTTGGAAGCGAGTGTTGCAGACATTCCCCGGCAGGAAACCGGCAGCAGGAGGCTGGGAACCTCCTCTTCTTACAACCCAGCAGTGGCCAGCTACCCTGGCCAGCTTCTTATTTTTAATTGATTGAAGAGATTAGGCCGAGCTCCTCTGGAAATGCCCTGGCTTCAGGAGTCCATCTGTTCATCTAATCACTTAGATACAAACATGGACCAGAGGAACTCGGGCGTAATTCAGGAACGCTCTGTGTGGAAATGCGTCCTCTTGCTCTCCACCTCCTTGCTCAGGGCACAGCGCCCTAGCCATGGGTACCCGCCCCCCCCTTGGCTTCTCTCTGAGCTGGCAGCTCCGGGGACCCGAGCAAGCCCCTGCTGTCTTCAAATGGCATTTTGTGTTTGCAGAAGTTCAGGCCCGGTAGGAAATGTCGAATTCTCTTTGCAGTTTCCTGATCTGTGCAGTCACTTCTTATCCAAAATGAGTCCTTATCGTAGACAACCAAGCGGTCCATGCTGCCGAGGAAATCTCACAGATTTACTGCAAAATTTTAAAGATCACAAAATGAACTGGGTGGGTGAGTGGGTGCGGTGGCTCATGCCTGAATTCCCGGGACTTGGAAGGCGGAGGCAGGGGGAGCCGTGGGTTATACACACAGGAGGCTGGGATCGCAAGTTTGAGGTCAGCCTAGGCAACTTAGCGAGACTCTGTCTCAAAAAAATAAAAAGGGCTGGGGATGTAGCACGGTGGTAGTGCGCCCCTGGGTTCAATCCCCAGTATCATAAAACAGAAACAAGATAAAATAATATGTCATGAAAAATAAAGATCACAAAAAGCAGGCACATTGATCCCGGGGACTCCAATGTCCTTCCTCTCTGTGTGCTGTTGTCACCCTTGAAGGAGTTGACAGATCTAAGCTTGGGAATCTCCCTGCTCCACTGTCCTGCTGTCTTAGCACAGTTGCCCAAGCTCCCTGGGCCTCAGTTTCCCTGTATGTAAAATGGGGGAGATAATAGTTTCCTTCTAGGGTTCTCCTGTGGTCTATGGAGATTGTGGGTACAGACTGCTGGAGGCTGGGTCTGCCAAGGATTGCGAACTCAGGCACTGCTGGTGGCTGCCCAGTGTGCCTGGGTGCTTGCTCTCCATTGTATTATTATGGGGTGGAAGGAAGCTGATCTTCATTTGACTCTATCTGAGCATTTCCAACATTTCCCTTTTACTTTCAGCACAGTGTGGGGAGGAGTGCCACCTCCCTCATCCCCGATGACAGCCGGAAACGCTCATCCATGTTGCTGTTCATGGATGCAGGGCTGGGAGCCCGGGCCTTCGAGCAAGTGCTGTGCAGTAGGAACAGAAGCCTTCCCCACACTAAGCTCCTGGGACCCATGGCCCACCCCGCCATGGCCTGAGGCCCCATGGGAAGAAGGGGCAGAAGTTAGCTCCAGCAGTAGGGTATGGGGGAAGTGGCCTCTCTGCACCCAGCCCAGCCTTCCTGGCCCTCTTGTTGCAGCTGGCGGCTACTGCTTGCCCAGGGCAGCCATGTGGCCACTCGCCAGGGACTAGGGTGGGGCGGCTTCTGCCCTGGAAAGCACCTCCCTTACCTGCGGGGAACAGACTTTGCTCTTCTCCCATGCTTCTGTGTGCTCAGCCGGGCTGTGTACTTGCCAACGTGCTAACTGATGTGTTATTCAATCCGGCTGTTTGAGGTTTTACTCTCTGAAGCCCAAATTCTGTCTACAGCATGGGAAATGCTCACGGTTCATCCACGGATGATGGGGCTGCGTGGTGGGAGGTTGATCGGGGACTGCCAGGCCTCCTGTATGGAAGAGGACACCGGGCTCAAAGTGAACCGCTTCCCTGCAGGTGTGACCTGAAAATGGTCCTGGAGCCAGCGCCTCAGAGTCTGGCCTCAGTGCACAGCTGTGTGATGCCTCGGTCTCCCCGGCATCCCTACTTCCAAAGGCTGACCCTCAGCAATGGGGTTCTCACCCTGTGCTGGCTTCCCAGGGATATGGGGTTCACAGCACCATCACTAGCCTGGGGTACACCTGGCACTGGTTCATGCCCACTCTGTCCACTTCATGACCAGAGCCTGCCTTGTTCCTGGCCACACCAGACCATGCCGTGGCGCTGGACAGCAGTATCCCTCACCCACACTCCCCGACACACACACAAACACACACACACACACACACACACACACACACACACACTACCAAGCTCACCTCTCTGGACTCCTGTGCTCCAGCATTCCAGGGCATCCCATAGGCTTTATTCCCACAGCCCTTGAGCTGGGGTCAGGGAGCAGGCTGGGTCCACACCGCCTGGCAGCCATGTCCCACCTTCCCACCCTGACTCTATACAGACCTCGGTACAGGTCCACAGTGTAGGTCTACACATCCATTCTCATACCCCCCCGCAAGAATCCCATAAGTAAAAAGGGAATCCCAGGAATGGAGGGAGGCATCAGCCGAGGGAGACCCTGGAGCAAGGACATGGTTGGACAGTTCCTGATCATTTTGTAGACCCCTTTATCTGCACTAACATTTGTAATGCCCAAATGTCCCTGTATTGGTCAGGGTTCACTAGATCAACAGAATTCACAGAATGAGTATATGAAAAAGGGGTTTATTAGATCAGCTCACAATGTAGTCCTGATTTTAGACTGCACATGAAGAATCAGAGGAATCGGGCGGGCGGTCTAAGAGCTGGAGCCTTAGGATGGAAGCAACCACCAATTCAGTCCAGTCCAAGATGTGAAGATAAGGAAGCTCTTCTGAGAAACGATGGTGAAGTTTCAGCTCGAAGGCTGGAGGCCGACGATCTCAGACGAGAGCAGAAGATCAAGAAGCTCTTCAAGGAAACGGCAAAGTTGGAGACCGACGATCTCAGACGAGAGCAGATGCGTTTTCTTCAGGAAGAGTCGCGGCTCCCTCTCCGCGGCTTTCTCCTTCTTTTATCTAAGTCCTGCACCTATCAGAACCCTGCTGCCCACATTTAGGGCAGTACTTCCAGCTCAATCTGCTGTTACACAACCAAAGTCACATGATCTTAGGTGGGTCAAGTCGACAAACCAGAGCAACTATCACAGCCGCTGATCCTTAGACAGGAACAATCATTACACGAACCGCTGTCCTCAGCCAATCAGACCAATTCTACAGTGTCTCCAGGGAAGGGTCCTCCCTGCCTCTAGCGGGCTCCGGTGGCTCCAGGTGTCCTTGGCTTGTGGCTGTATCCCCCAGTCTCTGCCTCCGTCTTCATATGGCGGCTACTCTCTGTGTGTCTCACCACTCTGCCTCATGAGGAAGCCAGTCATTGGCTCGGTCTCCTGGGATCTCAAGATCTTTTATTTATTGACACCTGCAAATGCCCTGTTTTAAATCCGGTCAGTTTCACAGGTTCCGGCAGACAAGCATCTGGCGGGAGAGTGACCCACTACATTGCAGAGTCCTGTTTTCCAGCAAGGATCCAGGTTGCAGGCGCTGGTGTGGCGGGCAGCAGGGGCGAGGCTGGCAGCGAGGCCGGGAGCACCTGCTGGCGGAGAGGGAGGCAGCCGAGCGGAGCATGGCGGACATTCCCGTACAATGTGCTTCAGGGAAAGGTCAGGCTGTGCACACGAGTGCCCAGAGTTTGTATTTCAAATTCATGTGCTGCATTCCCTGCAGAAAAACTTGCAGCTGAGCAGAAAATATTTTTCCAATGAGCCATTTCCAAAAAAAACCCCATAAGTGTGGCTCTAATGCGTGGCGGTCACCACTGTGACAATGGGCTGTGATTTAATTGTAAATGTGAAATCTCGGACTGATGGCCACAATGACAAATGGCCAGAGAGACACTGGAGGGAGCAGAAGCCCTCCTGCAGACTGCCCAACAGAGAGGCCAGCAGACACCTGTGCATATTCAGATAACTGGCTGCAGCCCTGCACCTGCTCCGGCTGTGTGAGAGTCCCACGGGGTGGAGGAGGGGCTCAGGCTGGCAAACTCCCATCTCCTCTGCAAAGGTGGGGAGCCTCAGAGCTTGTCGGGGGTCCAAGTGGGTCCTCTTCACAGACTCACAGACTACCCTCATGCCCCACCTCTCCTCTGACTGTGCTGGCCCCACAGCATCTCCCAGAGGCACCCCAAATTGCTGCAAAGCACCCTGAGCTGCCTTCGCCCCATGGGGGCTCACAATGATGCAGGTGCCTGCAGAGAGGCCCCTGCCCTTGTCCCTTGCTGTGCAGAGGTAACGTAAGGCCATTCTTACAGCTGGGGGGACTGAGGTCCTGGACCAGGGGCAACAGGACATCAGTGTGCATCCCAGAGGCAGCCCTGCGTGAGGCCGTGGGGGACCTCGTTCCGCCCTGTGTGATGGAAGTAACGACTCAGCTCTCCACCGCCCTGCGTGTCCCCCGCTGAGCTCTGCAGCCCTGTCCATTTTAGCAAGCTGGCTCTATTGAGAGCTGGCCCACACCTTCCTCTGTTTGTGCTTCGTGGGACATCTAGCTTTTGATGTGTGTCTCATCTGCAATCAGTAAGTGCTGGACTTCGGGAACAACACAAGCAAAGCCACCCGGGTGACCAGCCTGGTGCCGGTCATCAGAGGAACAGTCTCCGAACTTCTTAGTACTGAGGAAAACCCTGCACCAGCACACCAGAGACCCTGAGGAGAAAGAGCCACACAGGCCCCTGGTTATAATTTTACTCATGTCCTCCCAAAGACATGGGAGCCCTACTCCCCAGTTGATATAAACCTACCCAAAGATCGTTGTGGCTGGTCAGGGGGAGATGAGGTCCTATGGGTGCCCTGATTCATAGGACTGGTGTTCCTATAAAAGATTGGACAAAGAGACAGTGCAGGAGGAGGGTGATGTGAAGAGACAGAGGGGAAGAGGGACATCGAGGAGACTGGCAGCTGGAGAGAGACCTGGAGCACACCCTCTCTCGTGGCCGGAGGACCCAGGCCTGGTACCTGGCCTTGCAGACCTGCAGACCATGTGGAGTCGGTTGCTGGTCCAGCTCTGGACTGTGGCCTCACTGTGGTGGCCCCCGGAGGCTCACAGGGCCTGTCTCACTCTCTCTGCAGCCCTGGTTGTCTAGGAGAGGGGCAGGGGTGTCAGCTAAATCTCCTGGGGCTGTCACAGGAGAAGGGCTGATTCCGAGAAGGGTGCAGAAGAGTTCCCAGTGGGGGAGAGAGGGAAACGCAAGTCAGGATCTACACAGTCCTTGACTTATGTGATAGAAAGGAATTCTTTTTGTTGTTATTGGTGTGTGTGTGTGTGTGTGTGTGTGTGTGTGTGTGTGTGTGTGTTTTGAATTGAATCCAGGAGCATTCTACCTCTGAGCTACACCTCCAGCTCTATTTATTTATTTATTTATTTATTTATTTATTTATTTTTTGCAGTACTGAGGATTGAACCCAGGGACATTCTACCTTCGAGCCACATCCCCAGCTCTATTTTTTTATTCTTTATTTTGAAACAGGGTTTCACTAAGTTGCAGAGGGCCTCACTAAGTAGCTGAGGCTGGCCATGAACCCGGATCCTCCCGTCTCCGCCTCCCAATATTTATTTTTTTTATTTTGAAACAAGGTCTCACTAAGTTACTGAGACTGGCCCAGAACTGGCAATCTTCTCATCTCAGCCTACCAAGTACTTGTATTATAGGCATTCGCTATGGTGCCTGGCTGATGGGAAAGAGTTTCAGCACAAGCCAGCCAGAGGCATGGACAGAGACTTATTTAGGAAGACTTATTTAGCAAGAAGACTTATTTAGCAAGAAGTACACATTCAAGGGAGAAGGCAGGCCGTCTCTGGGGTGAGAACCGTACCTGGGGGTTCATGGCTCCTCTTTTACAGGGGACTTTCCTGGGGTGTGGGTGGGAGGAGGTCTATGAGGATGGTGTCAGTCCTGTCCTGTAGTCATGAGATGATGATTCAGGTCACCTGAAGGGCCCTCATGGGTCTTCACTGTCTCATCAGTAGCTACCTCTTTTGTTTAGAGGACTCCTGGGTGGTGTGGCTAACAGTGCACAGAGTGATTGGTAAAGGCTTGTAAATCCCTCAGACATTTGGGACCAGCAGGACAGGCTTGGGGGAAGGGTGACAGCCTGTCTTGAGGAGTGAGGGTATTGGGGAATTTTGCCACAGACTTCCATGTTAAAGTGACAATTTCCTTGTTCTTCTTTTATGTCTCCTTTCTGCCTATTTCTTCCTTCCTACCACAGGCTCAGGTGGGGCGGCATGGCCTGCGGACGTTCAAAAGCCCTGGTTGTGCTTGAGTTGGGGCCCTATCCCCTCTGCACCCCCCATGTAGAGGAGTTTCCAAGGTCCTCTCTTCTCTCAGGCCCCTCACCACCTCTCTCTCTCACCCCTGCCCCAGAGACAACCAGGCAGATGGGAAGGTCAACTAAACGACCCCGGAAAGCAGGGCCTGGGTCACGCAGGGAGTCAGCAAGACCTGAGAACCCAACACCATGCTTCTGACCTAACTTTGCCAGAGATGGACACGGGGACCCCGTGGCCCTGATGTCATTGGTGCCATAAGTTCACTGACTGCTCCCTCCACTCAGCAGACATTCAGAGGTGCCAGGACCCTTGCTCCACACTGAAGGTCACCTGTGGAGACCAGGAGGGTCAGTCCTGAGATAGCAGTGGTGGCCTGCATGGTGGCCTGGATGCGTGGTGGCCTGTGTGGGGGAGGGGCTGTGCCAGGAGCCAGGACATGGAGGGTCAGGCCAGGTGGCACCCTGAGACTCAGGGCTCACTGTTTGCTACAGGGACTAAGCGGGCCATGACCTGGAAATGCAAGGGCCGTCGGGGTCCTGGGTGTCTGACTCATGGGTTATGAGGCCCAGACTTGAGGAGCCATCTTGAGGTTGTGGGCATTGCTGCGAGCTGCAGAGGGGCCAAGGGTCCCCCTTTTGAACCAGCGGCTCCTCCCTGTTCTCGCCTTCTCTGCAGTCAGGACAACGCAATGATGAATTGTCCAGCGGCTGCACCTGCTGAAGTCGTAAAGGGTTAGAAAGTCATCAAGCATTTGCTACGTGGCCCTGTCAAAGTCGTCGTCATTTCATCAAGACGTGCGAGCTTCTCTTCAGGGAAACGGGCTCTTAGGATTTGAGTGTGATTCCTCATTAACAAAATGGCCAGCACAAAGTTAGGTGTCAAAATCCCGACTGATGGGCTCTGAATTGGCTCCTCTGCCCCACGGGAGGCTGAACTCCTGCATTGGAGGTTGAGCCCCCTCCGGGTAAGCCGCGTGTCAGCTGTCACTCAGCATTATTTAACTGCCCTGCAAGGGGACCTCCGTGGGCACCGTGGACCGGTGCTCGAGGCATCAGAGTGCCCACCGGAGACCTCCGGTAATGTCCTCGTTCCTACCCATCATCTGGCCTACAATTTGAGACACAGGAGATCAATATTACAGGATGCTGGTACTGCCCCACTGCGTCCCTTGCTCGTGTCTCTCCCTTTCAACACAGCGGCTGAAGGCACACTCTTGAGCAGTCTTGCACGTGTAGCCCAGGGACCTCAGGGAACACTGTGGCCACGAGGACACTGGGTGAGTCACCCTGAGGGGCTCATGGACACACCAACGCTCACTGCTGTGGTCCTGGTCACAGTCCAGGGTCTGGCTCTCTCCAGGACTGATTCAACCCGTGTCCAACTGGTCTACCTACCTTGGGTCTTTTCATCCGAGGAAGATGTCCCTGGTGGGAGCCAGTGGTGGAACCAACAGGGACACGACTGGCCCCCTCAGTTCTCTCTTTAGAGCAGGGGCTCTGGCCCACAGCCTGAGTGTGTGGGGCAGGAGGTCAGCACATGCTGCGGTGCCCCCAGCTGGGATGTGTTCCTGGGAAAACCCTCAGTCCTCTTCTTCACCCCCGTCTTGACCTGCTAAGAATTCCAGGGAGAGTTTTCTGTTGGCTGCCTTAATACCCAGCTGCCCAGTCCTTACCTGGCCCCAGGTCACTTTGCAGAGGCAGAAAACACTGCCATGCAGGGAAATGTCACATAGCCAGGGTGTAATTACGCTTGTAATCCCAGTACTTTGGGAGGCGGAGACCGGAGGATCCAGGTTCGCGGCCAGGCTCAGCTCGCTCGCTCTCTCTCTCTCTCCCTGTCTCTCTCTCTCCTTAGTGAGGCCCTCTGCAACTTCGTGAGACCCGGTTTCAAAATAAAGTATAAAAAATAGGGCCGGGGGTATAGCGCGGAGGTAGAATGCCCCTGGGTTCAATCCCGGTACCGCAAAAAAAAAAAAAAAAAAGGTCAGGACACACGGGCCACCTGCAATTCCTCTGCTCACCCTTTCACCCCTCAATTACCACTCGTTCTAAGAATTTCAGGTCAAGGCCGGTGTGGTGGCGGCACATGCCTGCAATCCCAGTACTTTGGAGACTGAGACAGGAGGACTGCAGGTTCAAGGCCAGCCTCAGCAATTTAGAGAGGCCCTTAGCAACCTTGCAAGGCCCTGTTTTAAAACGAAAAATAAAATAGGGCTGGGGGTGTAGTTTGGAGATAGAATGGCCCTGGGTTCAATCCCCAGTGCCTCCCAAAAGACTTTCAGGACAATGACAGGCAAAGTGTGAGCCGAGCGCCACCCTCCAGCCCTCGCTCGGCACTGCATAAGCTCCACGCTCCATGCCTGTGCGTGGCCAGAAGCCTCCCAGGGAGGTCCACGCTGCAGGAAGAAGGGTAGCCTTCTGCACACCCCAGTTCCCATACTTCCAAGGAACATGATGAACCCCTGGAGGGTGTGGCGGAGGGGCCAGGCCCCTGCTTCTGTCTGGACCAGAGACTCCCCCTTCTAAGTCCCCCAAGGCAGATGAGGCCCACACTTGTCTCTGTGTCCCCTTCTTTTCTCTGATACCTCCTGTCATTGTGCCCCGAGTCTCCACCCCTCCATGTTTCCTGTCTCAGGATCCAGTGTGGACCACAAAGCCTGGTTGAGGGTTTTACCTAAACCCCGCCAGGGACTGAGAGTTGTCACACCAATGGCTCAGGGAGATTCCTGCCAGGATGCCCTGGACCCCAGGCCCCCTCCAGGGCTGGACCAGCAGGGATGCCCAGCAGAGCCCAGAGTGCAGAGCCACTCAGGTGCAGCCGGGAGGGCAGGGCTGGCTCCCTCCACACGTCTCTGGGCCTGGGGCACAGTTCAGAGGTCAAAAGTATTCAATGCTTTGAGGTCATGTGGGCTTGAGGGTCAGCTTGTCTGGGAGACCAGGCTCTACCCCTGTATGTGCCTCAGTGAGCCCACCTTGTAAGGCAGGACCACACGGGGCTTGGGACAGAGGCCTCTGGGGCAGCACCAGGCACAGGGTGCAAGTTCAGGGCATGGGGCCTTCAGGATTGGAGTGGAGCCAACTCTCTGACAGCCCAGGCAGGACAGGCAAGATGGGAAGCTAGACACGGTGGCACACACCTGTAATCCCAATACTTGGGAGGCTGAGTCAGGAGGATCAAAGGTTCGAGGCCAGCCTCAATAACAGCCAGCTCTTCAGCAACTTAGTGAGACCCTGTTTCAAAATAAAAATTAAAAGGAGCTGGGGTATAGCTGGAGGTAGAATGCCCCTGGTTCAATCAAAAAACAAAAACAACAACAAAAAAAAGAAACAGGCTGGGAGTCTCCCGCCAGGAGGCTGGTTATGAAGCCACATCACCTGGTAGGTTAGGACGAGACTGATCTCTGGGTCTCTGGGCTCCATCTAGACCCAGCCTCCTGTCCCAGCCCCCTGCCCAGCCCCTGGCTCTGCTGCAGGCGAGCCCTGGGTTTCCTCCTTGGTCGGAGGGCCTGGCCGCTTGGTGGTCACTCGGAGCTGCGCCCACTTGCTCCTGGACATGCCGGTGTCCGTGTCGCCCTGCAGGGGAGAGACCTCCTCTCTGTGTTCCTGGCACGCCTTCAGCCCGGGTCCCTCAGATAGAACCTGCCCAAGATGCGCGAAATGGATTTTGTTCCCCTGGAGCCTGGGCGGCCCATCTTCCTGCTCCACAATAGTTTCTTGTCCCAGTTTCTAGGCTCCGGGGACAGCATGGCCATTAAGAAGGGGGACAGAACTGGGGAAGCAGAGCCATTTGGAGCAGCTGGCGGCCGGTGTCTCCGGCGGGAGACACCCTCCAGCAGGCGTCTCTGTCCCCCCTTCCTGGAGCCGGGGTTTGCTTCCAAGTTGGGCTGATGGCCTCACGCTCTGATTGCTGATGGATTCTATTTAAAATGGGGCTGGAGGAGGGAAGTGGAGAAATGGAATGGGCCGCATCCCCAGGAGGGGTCGGGGTAGGAAAGTAGAGAATAGAATTTCCATCTGAACAGAATCCTGGAAAACAGGGGCCTTGTTGACCTCCCTCGGGCAAGCATCATCACTGGCCCACAGGATAGCAGGGACAGAACATGCAACCCCACCGGGCCCTTCCAGAAGCTTCTAGATCAGAGGCAGGGGCAGAAACAGATATTTGAGGAAGAATCGTGAGCTGTGGCTGCTGGAAAAAGTGATGCAAATGTGATGTCTCCAAACAACAGAAACGTGTCTCAGAGTCCTGGAGCCAGGAGTACTAGATGGGGTGTGCAGGGCCGGCGCGGTCTGAGGCTGGAGGCCGGTCTGTCCGGGCCTCTCGGGCTCCTGCCGGGGCTGCCGGTCCTTTGCTTCCTTCATCTCTGCATCTCGAGTGGTCCTCTCACCTGTGTGTCTCTGTCTCTTCTCCTCTGATAGGGACCCCAGTTATTGGACTCAGGACCCATCCAAAACCTGTGTGGCCTCACCTGTGAATAACCTGTGAAGACCATATTTGGTCAGTCTGCGGACCCGGGAGCTGGAACTTCTGCATGTCTTTTCATAATTCAACCCATAGCAGCTGCTCCAGTCGAGAAGCACAGCGGGGCGGCTGGGCCTGGGCCTGGGGGTCCCACTAGGGCCTGCCTTCTGGACAGCGTGCGAAGGAGCTGCAGATGGCCCACTCTGCCCAGCAAAGCCAGCGGTGAGTCTCAGGCGCTAGGACCCTTGGTGCCAGGAGGACGGGCTCACCCCACTTCCCCATGTCGGTTCTTTGGTGATGGATGTTCGCAGAGAGCTGTGGGTCTTGTCTGGCTGGATGCTGGCTGGGCTGATCGTGTGTGATAGTTGGTCTGGTTTGTCAACTCGACCCTCTTAAGATCGTGTGACTTTGGTTGTATAACAGCAGATTGAACCGGAAGTCCTGCCCTAAATGTGGGTAGCAGGGTTCTGATAGATGCAGGACTTAGATAAAAAGAAGGAGAAAGCCGCGTAGAGCTGAGCTGCGACTCTTCCTGAGGAAAACGCATCTGCTCTCGTCTGAGATCGTCAGCCTCCAACTTCGCTGTTTCCTTGGAGAACTTCTTGATCTTCTGCTCTCGTCTGAGATCGTCGGCCTCCAGCTCTTCGAACTGAAACTTCACCATCGTTTCTCCGAAGAGCTTCCTTATCTTCACATCTTGGACTGGACTGAATTGGTGGTTGCTTCAATCCTGGGGCTCTGGCTCTTAGACCGCCCGGCCAGCTGCTGATTCCTCTGACTTTTCACGTGCACCCTCCACCCTGCTGTCCCAGGGCCTGGGGCCCTGTCCTAGTGGACATGGAGATCTCTCCCCCATGCAGCCCATCTTGGGGAACGGCCATCTCTCATGGATATGGAGTTCCCTGAGAACCTCTGATTCACAGGGGTCAGGGCTCTGGGGGAGACACAGGGCCTCTCAGGACAGCCAGGAATGGCCTCACAAGTTCATTTTCCCTGAGGCTGGGCTGGGGGCCTCTGTCCCCATGCCAGCCTGCAGGAGGGTGCCGGAAGACGCAGTGACCAGGGAAAGAGAGAGGAGAGGAGACTCCACTGGGAGAGACCACCCAGCCCTGTTCCCCAGGGTCCTGGGAGCGTCCCTCTCTTCTCTCTCAAAAATGGGGAGCTGCCATTAGGGAAGAAGTATTCCTCAACTCTCCCTCCAGGGATGTTCAGAAGGAAAGCAGATGATGGCCCAGAAAGACTGGCCAAGGGCAGGGGAGGACTCCGGGGCCACGAGCAGGATCCAGCGGCCGTTCTGCACTGGGCCCTGCCCTGCCCTCCCGTCTCTGAGGCTCCTGGGTGGCCCACAGCCTTCCAGACTTCTCCATCACTCAGGCCGCCCCCACGTGGGGCAGAGAAGGAGGAAGACCGGGGAGCTGGCTGCAGACCCCTGTGTCCCTCCCTGCTGGGTGGTGATGTTGGTGGGACTCAGGCAGGCGGGACCTCGTGCTCCGGGTCTGAGTGGATCTGGGTCCTGGAAGGGGTCAGGGCACACAAAGCACCCCCAGTGTGGTTGGGTCTAGGTGGGCCAGGGCATGGGTCCCTCAGCCGCTCCTATCTTGTAAGGCTGCAGAGAGGGAGGCTGAAGCTGGGCGCCAGGGATCCTTCCTGGCCTCCCTGTCCCTGGGTTTCTCGGGATGGAGGAGCAGCCTCTGCCTCCCAGGCAGGTCTGAGATGCAGAACCCTGGGGACGCACACCTGCCTCAGGGTGACCGACCATGGGCTCATGGGAGCCACCTGAGGGCTCAGCCAGCCCCACCTGACCATCTCTCATTTACTGGGGCTTCAGGTGTCTGTGCCTGGCCAAGAAGACAGCCTGCCCCAGGGGGCCCCTTATTCAGTCTTGTGTTCTAACTTTCCTGGGAAATTCAGTTCGGACAAAAGGCTGATACCAGAGACTCTGCAGCTGAGGAGAAAACGCAGAGCCCAGCATGGCCCGGGCCTCCACACCCTCCCACCAATGCCTAGGCGCTGCCTGTTGCAGCCTGGTGTCTATGCCGGCCTGCTTTCCTCAGTGCCATCCCCAGTTCTTCCCTGGAGGCAGCCAAGTGTCACCTCCTCCAGGCTGGCTCCCCCGGCTACATGCCACAAGCTCTGCTTCCCGAGTCCCAGGCTCCCTGCCTGACCACCTGGGGCCACATAGTTACCCATGTCCCCTGCCCAACAGCAGGCTCCTTAAGAGCAGTGTAGAAGAGTCCTCCTTAGCCTGCAGCCCAATGCATCGGCCGAGGCCAGCTCACGGGGCGTGCTCACAGGCGCCTCTGCCCCTGGGCTTCTGACAGGTGGATGTTTGCAGATTCTCTACTCCTCCTCTCATTAGGGTCAGCCCGGCCTCGCTGAGCACTGTGCACGGCAGTGGGCATCCTGCGGGTCCACAGCAGGTGCTGGGCAGCCTGGGAGTGAATGACAGAGAAGACGCTGGCCTCTCCGCTGTGCCAGATGGCGCCTGCAGAGGCATGCTGGGCCCTGGGGAGGGGACTCAAGGGCACCTTCTAGGGGCTAAGGGCAGGAGTGGGTCTAGGCCACCCTCCCCGAGCCCCACTGCCTCCCTCTCTCCCAACAAATAAGACATTTGTTCTCCACCCGGGTGCCGCTTCCTGGTGTGATTTATGGCCTTATTACCAAGCACTCCTGGAGGTATGGATTTCTTTAATACAATTTACACTTGGGGGAAAATTGATTACCATGCTGCCTCCTCCCCAAATGCAAATAAGAACTCAGGCTGAGGTTCCCCAGGCCTGGGGTCCCAGAGGGCCAAGTAGAAAGCAGGGTCCCTGGGGTGGCCAGCATAGCCAGGACTCAGTGGGCACCCACCCGGCTGAAACACAGATGGAGAGAGCCCCAAAATGAGGCCGTCCAGGTGAGCCAGGCACCTGAGTCTCCCAGGGCAGGAGGCTGGGCGGCTGAGACGGAGTCTGGGGCCAGGCTGGCCTCTGCCTCCTGCTAGGCCGCTGCCTGGCTCTAAGTGGGGACAGCTTGGCTTCCATGGAGGAGGAGCTAGGGCGGCACACGGCTGTCCTGAATCCCATCCAGGTGCCCTGTCCTGGACCTGTGAGCCTCACCACCACCCTGGGAGAGCCGGGCAGGTATTGATCCCCAGCCTCTAATAGAAAACGCAGCTCAGAGACATAAAGCGACTCGCCCAAGCCCCAGCTCATAAGTGCCGGAATTAATAAGGCCAAGCAAAGGGATACTTAGAGGAGATCGTGGACACGAAATTGCTCTGCAGCCTGGAAATCCCTTACTGGTATTTAATTTTTATTATTTGTGTTAATATATAAGATACCGAGGTAAGACCTCTATAAATTAAGTGCTAAACTTAAGTATTAGCTATAAATATTCGTGATAATAACAAAAATAGATGGATTCACAGAGGTGTCAGCAGAGCAGGCCAGAGCCCAGGCCCTGCTCAATTGGGCTGGCTCAGTCCCCTGGGCCTGGAAACCTACCCTCCCTCCTCCCCTGCTCAGCTTCCCTGCAGCTGACCACTGAGTAAACACAGATTTGGTGCTGCTCCCCGGCCTGGCCCCCGAGCCTCACCACCAACATCAAGTAGGCTCTCTCTCTTTCACCTGCCAACTCAGCCCAGAGAACTCCAGGGACCCGGGGGTGGGCAGGCCAGGCAGAGGAGGGAGCCTAGCTCGTGAAATGACCAAAGGCACAGGTGGACAGTGCCCAGACACACGGAGCCTGACTGAGCGGAAAGCCCCCAGAGCTGGGGCTGTTGGATGTATCTGACTGCCCTCCTGACTGCTCACGGAGACCACACCCGTGGCGTGCAGCACCACTGGACCAAAGACGAAAGAACAGAAAAGCCACAAGAATGCTGGTATAGATGGCATTGACCTCCGCAGCTTGAGAAGGCAGGAAGAAGGGAAGGAAGAGAGGGAAAAGAGATGGAGAGAGGCAGGGAGAGAGGGGCAGTCTGGCGGGTTCTCGGGAGCCCTGGTTAAGGCAGATTACTGGTCACATCTCTATCCTGCGCTGCTCTAACAAATCGCTCTGACTCGGTGACTTGCAGCACCAGCCGATAAGCCTCGCAGCTCCGCAGGCGAGAAGTCCAACTTCAGTCAGCTAAGACCAAGGTGTCACAGGGCTGTTTCCCCATGCAGCCTCAGGGGAGGGTCTTTCTGCCTCTTCTAGCCACCAGTGACTCCCAGTGTCCTCTGCTTGGGGCCACATGCCCCCAGTCTCTGCCTCCAACATCACACGGCCTCCAGTGTCTCATCCCCTCTTGCTCCCCCCTGCAGGAGGCAGGAGGCAGGTGATGGCACTCAGGGCCCATCGGGACAACCCAGGACCAGCCCGTGTCTCGAGCTTCCCAATCCCATCTGCATACTCCCTGCTGCCATATAAGGTCACATTCCTGGGCCCCAGGGCCTAGGACCAGATGTCTCCATGGGGGTTACGACTCAGCCCACCACAGGTGTCAATGCTCCGTTGATCTTACCCTGAAATTCTAATAATTTTATTTCTGAATTTGGGTTTTGTAAGTACAGTCTGGTGCAGAGCTCAGAGCCTGGGCTCATCTGAGGTCCCATCATCCCCCACAAGGGTTCTGCTGCCTGCTCCCCACCCCGTGGGCCCAGCCTTCTCTTCCCCACCTGTGCCCGTGGCTTCCCTTGGTTGCCCAGGGTCCAGCCCAGGCTGTGCTAGCAGTACAGAGCTGTGTCTATCTGCTGTTTCTCTCTGTCCCAGAGTGTGGCATGGACTGCTTCTGCACGAAGCTGCCAGTGCCCCCAATTCTGCAAAAAACCAAGTGGGGCCAGCCTCTCTCCCACCCAGCACAGGTTAGGCAGCTTTTCACTGTGACAAAATACTTGACAAGAACAACTTAGAGGAGGAAAGGTTTATTTTGGGCCATGGAAGTTCAGACCATGGTCGGCTGTCTCCAGTGTTCTGGGCCTGCTGTAAGGCAGGGCATCATGGTAGAAGGGTGCGGCGGAGGAAAGCTGCTCATCTCCTGACGGCTGGGAAGCTGAGAGAGGGACAGGAAGGAGCCAGGGACAGGTCTAGTCTCCAAGGGCATGCCCCAGTGACCTACATCCTTCAACCATGCCCCGCCAGTCTACGGTCTCCACCACCCCACACTAATATACCCAGCTGTCAGTGGGTTAATCCGCTGATGAGCTCAGAGTCCATTATTAGGTCATTCCTGAGTACCCACGGCTGGACATGGCTGCACTGGGGACCCTGCCTTCAACACATGAGTATCCTCTGGGGGATACTCCAGGTCCAAGCCATAGGAGTACCCCTCTGCCCACATAGTCGCCTTTTAAAAATTATTAGTAGTAGCTTGTTTTGTGCTGAAAACACCCACCTGAAATCTATCCTCTTGGCAAATTTGCAATGCTCAGCACAGTCACAGTACTGTTAACATAGACACTGTGCTGTGTGTTAGATCTCTTCCTGCCTAACTGTGGCTTTTCGCCTTTGGACCCACATCTCCACAGCCCTAGCCCCTGGCAGCCACTTCTCTGCCCTCTGCCTCCTATGAGTCTGACTCTTAGATTCCACACGTAAGTGACATCAAGCTATAGTTGTCTTTCTGTGCCGTCTTGTTTCACTCAGCAGTGTCCTTCAGATTCATCCAAGGGATGGCAAACGGCAGGATTTCCTTCTTTTTCATGACTGAATAGTGCTCCACTGTATGCATGTATCACAATCTCCTTATCCACTGTCAATAAACCTTGTCTTCCAAACTTGCACAGAAGAGTGGGTGAAGGCTTCCTGGCCCAAATGATTTCAGGCATGTGTAGACAATGACAGGAGAGGATGAACCACTCAACAGTGAAGTAGGTGAGCTGGGCAGGGTGGCGTACACCTGTAATATCAGTACTTGGGAGACTAAGACAGAAGCATTGCAGGTTTGAGGCCAGCCTCAGCAACTTAGTAGGTATGGGGGTATAACTCAGAGGTAAAATGCCCGTGGGTTCAATCCTAAGTACTACAAAAAAAAAAAAAAAAACAGAGTGAAGTAGGACCCAGAGGACACCAGCCAGGTGGGTCTTGTTAGACAGATGAATGGGCTGATCTGAAAACAAACCAGTCCAGGGCCTTCACAGTCCCCCTAGCAGGATTGGAGAGCTGCTTTAGGACGCTGAGAGCCGTGAGCCCCTGGTGACCCCTCCCTACTCAGCAGAGCCGTGTTCTGTGTGTTTATTTTGCAGTGAATCTCCTCTACTGTGGCTGAGACACAAGGCATCCTCTGCAAGGGACCTGGTGTGCCAAGCATGGCCCTGGAGGCTCTATTTTCTTTTCTCACTGAAACTTAGAACTCTATCCTGACTTCCTTGGATTTAAAAATGAGTGTGAAGCCTCTCATCTGCAGTTGAGCATGTTGTCACAGAACAAACACGTGGATCACATTTTCCTGACTCCAAACCCTGCTATTTTATTCTGTGTCGCCCCTCCTCGCCCCAGACTGGTGATGCTTATTACCAAAAAAAAAAAAAAAAAAAACCTCACCTTTCTAATGTCTGATCAGAGTGTCCTATGGTTCCACAATAGAACGGAGAGTTTTCCATTGAACAGTCAAGGGAAGCCACCTACAGACAGGGAAAGAAAGAAAGAAAGAAAGAAAGAAAGAAAGAAAGAAAGAACGGAAGGAAGGAAGGAAGGAAGGAAGGAAGGAAGGAGAGAGAGAGAGAGAAAGAAAGAGAGAGAGAGAGAGAGAAGGAAGGAAGGAAGGAAAGACAGGAAAGAAAGAGAGAGAGAAAAGGAAGGAAGGAAGGAAGGAAGGAAGGAAGGAAGAGAAAGAACTCAGTTAAACCAGAGACAAGCACAGTCATAATCCTTGGATTATGAGGAAAAGTGTCTAATACAGTGAAATTTGGTTAAAAAGTTGAAAATACTAGAAACATCTAGAAAATGTAGGTCTCATGAAAGATACCACATCTTTATTTCTAGAGAGGGGTTTTGCCTGTGCCCTTTTTCCAGGGTGGCTGGGCAGGGTTGTACAGATGTGCTAGACAGAGTCCGTGGTGCTGTTCTGGGCCCCAGAGCAAAAGGTGTCTCAGGCTGAAATGCCACAACTGTGTACCCCATGTGGGGTGGGCATGGGGAACATGTTAGTGGAAACTTGGAAAGCAGCTGTCAAATCAAACTACTTAGAACTCTGGATATTAACCAAAGGGCTCCCACAAAGCATTTGTTCAAGAAAAGTGGATGAGAACTGGTAAGAACGGGGAGTTTTTGATGTTTTGTCTATCCCTGTCCCCATTTCCCTCTACCTAGCTCAACAGTAAACTTAAAAACTTCAAAACCAGTGGCCTCTTTACTACACCTGTGGAAACCAGCAGCCTCAAGACCACACCTGTGGAAACCAACAGCCTCTTGACCACACCTGTGGAAACCAACAGCCTCTTGACCACACCTGTGGAAACCAACAGCCTCTTGACCACACCTGTGGAAACCAACAGCCTCTTGACCACACCTGTGGAAACCAACAGCCTCTTGACCACACCTGTGGAAACCA